>CAAKHC010007899.1:61284-92379 GCA_901007825.1 Macroramphosus scolopax | reverse complement strand
CCAATAGTAGTAGTGACATTAATACCAGTAATGATACCGGCACCGGCAAGAGTAATTATGCACAGGGATCCACTCCCCGGGTCAGTTGTATCTCGGATTATCACACAACTCCACACTGTGTTTATGTGTTTACCACAAGGGGAAGGAGGAGAGAGAGGCAGAGAGAGAGAGAGAGAGAGAGAGAGAGAGAGAGAGAGAGAGAGAGAGAGGGAGAGGAGGCTGCATTGTGTGACCTGCTGGAGTGTGACCCTCACATGATGTGCACATTCTTTGTTAAAATGCCCATCAGTGCTTCAGTATCTGTGTTCCTTGTTGTATGGGTCTCGCTGACAGGATGGTCCTCGTCTAATAATGTCATAACAACACAGTTCACACATCCATACAATACACTACCTTTAATAGATCTCAGTTCATTTTACACAGTAACTGCCCTCTGGGTCTCGGCGGTTTTACAGTCGCAATACTGTCGGCGTCGGAAATATGTGAACGCCGTCTAATGTGAAGGGTTCATGATACTTGGAGCTCTTTTCATAATTCAAACCAGGCAGTTTTTTTCACCGTGCTGAAACATCCTGCAGCAACTCCTTCCTGGCTGCTTCCAGACCGCTGATACTTGAGGACAGAAGTTAAATGGTATACATTTAGATCTCCCGTTAAAGATCACAAGCTGTCAGCCACGCTTGTCAAACGGATCTTCCACGGTAGTTGGTAAACATGCCACTCCATTTTTGTTCCGCAGTGGAGCTTTCACCCCCTTCAAATATACGACAAACTTCACTCTGGTGGTAAACAAGTTTTGTCTTTAATTGCAGGCCGGTGTTGCTATCTGGCTTTGGAAGCTGGTAGCAGAGAAACACACCAGAAGTGTCTCTCTGCCTCTGCGCCACGAATTCCAGTTATTCCACTTCCTCTCGCTTTAATTTGATTTCCGTTAGATAACCTGGCACGAGACAGAGGTGAGGTCACATGACATTATTAATGTCTGTTTATAAAAGTGTTGCTGCAGGTGATATTGCTTGGAAGCACTCTACTTTTTTATGTTGTCCCATCACACAGTCACCAGATGGCAATTTTTTTTTTCACACAGCGAAAAAATGAAACATCGTTTTTTCTTTTTTTTGCTGCATAATTGTGTTTGTTGTGTCAACAGAGTGAACAATTCAGCAAAACAAATGACAGGCTTTGTTAGTGGTTCTGCTAAAAGTGCAAACCTGCACAACCAGTGTGCAGCACCGGGGAATTTATTTTCATATCCTCACACATACAGTTAATTTCTATTTTACCTTCAAATATTTGCCGTTAAACTTACCTCGTCCTGCTAGGCTGGGCTCTGGAGAGACATGCCGGAGGACACAGGTTAGCACATTAAACCATCATGCAGGTCAGTTTGCATGAAAACAAAATGCAGCTGCCGTCGTAAAGTTTCTGTTTTAATTCATGACATCATCGCTCTGTTGCTGCATTGCTAGTTTGCTACATCAAGCAGTTCATTCAGCTAACCACAAGTTAGAAAAGGGACAGCCTGAAATTTTGGACAGTGTCCCACTAAACACAGGTGCTGTTGTGTGACGCTTTACACCTCTGATAACAGACTTTGCTATCTATAGTCACCGGCTGGGAGCGCAGTACACCAGCGTCGTTTGGTTCTGTGTAAACATGGAAAGCATCATCGACGGCGGGGACATGTTTACGGCGGCGTTACAGAATCTGTGTCAAAGTGGCTACAGATTCCCGGCACCGTCCCGGTCCGCATCCAAGCATAATATTTATATTTGTCACTTGAAATCCACATAATAAATTTTGACGAAATAAGTTGAGGAGGTGCAAATAAAGAGCTGCATGTGGCCCGTGAGCTGTGCAGTGAGTAAGCGGGCTCTGCAAGCTGTGCCAACGTCTTGTGTGCCAAATGTGTGGCAAGAGGGTGGCATGAACAGTGCACCAGTGCTAGTCTGCCTGGCTGCCAGGCGTTTCTTTTTATCCAATCAGACAGTTCTGCTTGAGTGAGACCCCTATTCTTGTCTCTTCCCATCTCCTCCCAAAGCTTTGTCACCCTCCCATGAAAAACACAGACGCAGGCTTGTGTGCACATCTTTCCCCCTTGCACAGCGTCAAGCCTCCGAGGTACATCGTTACACTTACCTAGAAACCATAACCAGGGAGCAAATGGTGCAGTGTCTCCCCCCCCCCCCCCCCCTTCGTTTCTGTCTGCTGCTGTTCTCTACCCCTTGGTCGACAAAATTACTGGCTGAATGAGAAATGCCTCACTCTGTTTATTTTTAGCATTTCTTCAGATTTAAAGAAATCCGTCTACAGATGTGTTTTTCAGGGATGTGAGGAGGAAAAAATGTCCTCTTTCTTGTGTGGGCCTTTATTGGACATGATGAGGGATGATATTATGGTGGATGCTCCTGCCACCGCAGCTGTGGGATGAGGAAGGATCCCATTTGTTTCACACTCGCTTAGTGTAATGTATGTATCTGTCACCCTTCCCAGGACTGGACGTTGGTGTTCATCAAAATAAACTTATTGTGCGCGCGGTTATTCATTTTCCTCAGCGCTTGTCATCATTGTAAAGTTTCTTACTAACCGCACTTACTTTCCCGGTCCTATCTGCTCCAGACGATGAATCAAATCTCATCGACATTTCAAAGTACTCACAGAAAAAAGGGAAATTGTAACCTGATCATAATCCTGACCGCACAATGATTATATATATTTGAAAAGCAATTACAGTGTGTAGAATAAGATGTGGTTCAACGGGGAGGGTTTTCTGACTGATTAGACTCGAGCTAACATCAGTGCTTCTCTTCTGTCTTGCAGGTTGATGACGCCATGCTTATGTTTGATAAGACTACTAACAGACATAGAGGTAAGCGTCTGCTCTCCCTTCCCCTTTTTTTTTTCTTGCTCTGTCTTTCTGAAAGCTGAGAAAATAGTCATTTATGTCCTTTCCCCATGAGATAACACAGAACAGTTCCATTTCACATGATATTAGGTGTCCCATCTGTTCAACAATGGGAGCGTGTCAAAGTAATCAATAAGCTGGTACGGTGTTTAGAATGTTTCAGCATTGGACGGCGCGTGTGTGTGTGTGTGTGTGTGTCTGCGATGATGCTGGTGTGAGTGTTTCAGAGAGGTGCTTAAAGGGTGTGAAGATTGTGAGATGGTGGGTGCTGTGCAGTCAGATAACAGCATCAGATAAGGCCCAGGAGAGGCACTGACTTTATCGCTCTCTCTCATCGGCTCCTTATCTTAGATGAGGGGACGTTTCTCTCTCAAGCAGAGGACTTTCCAAAGACAGTTTACCTCCCTGCGACACAATGTGGTGTTGTGTATTTAAGCCAAGCGGCATGCTCGCAGGGCCTGATTTAACCACTAGTGAGCACCTATAGGGGCTGTTACTCATGCCCGATGGCTGCCGCTGGCCATGAATCCTCACATCACATAGGCACGTCAAAGGACCCTCGAAGAGAGCGACTGTATTTGTGTGTTTATGTATCGGGGTATCCGTGAGTCGTAGACAGGCACTGACAGGTATATTCACTAGAAAAACGGAGCCGGCACTTCTCAGTTTGTCACACCGGTCGATTCACTTCCAGAAAGAGCTGGCATCGCACCATTTCACTGAACTGGGCCGAGCGCTGTTTTGCCATATAGATGTAAACATTTGTTTGCAGTGAGCGACTCGTCCTCTCAACCTGTATACGTGCTTAAGCGAGTGGGCTTAGATTGAAAGCTTGAATTTATTTTTTTCCCCCGTGATGTCTGTGTCGCTCTCTCTCTCCCTCTCTCTCGCCTTTTCAGTAGTATCTGTGTGTAGTCTGAGTGTGTACGCCGTGCAGACGAACTCTTTGAGTCTGGTAAACAGTTTCTAAGTGTGGAACATGCGAACTATAGTGGAAGTGATCTATGGCTTTGAGGGGATTTTGATCTGTAGTGACAGAACCCAGTGTGAGGTCCGCTTTGAGACGAAGGCTTTCTCCCTCTCTCCCTCTATTCCCTCTTTTCTGTCTTTCTCTTTTTTCTCTCTCTTCTGTCTGCTGCACTGCCAGCCCCCTGTGAAAGAGGACGGACGCTTCGCTTAGGGAGTGTGATAGGCGTTTGCCTTTGGGCAGCAAAATGCCCTTGAAATGAAGACAATGATAGAGAAGAGGCGTCATTGGCGATTTTTCTGATGACAACAGACGTATTCATATCGAGTGTGACACTGACAGGAGGCAGGTGCAGTTTCTTTCCGCGGTCGCTGTTCCTCTGAATAGCTTCTTGATATTTTGTTTGGCCGGAAAAATAGAAGCTATTTGCCACTTTTATCTTGAGAACACAACAGGTCTCCGAGATGAAGTGCATAAAACATTACAGACCCGTAAGAAAAATTTAATAATTCATCAGAGCCATCGGTGTTGTATAATATTAATGGCTCAGCTGCCCCATGACCACAAAGGAAAGGACATTAAATATATTATCAGTGAAACCAGTGCCTGGGCCCTTACCACTGGCTACGGCTCCAGTGATGGGAATCTGGCAGCCTGCAGTCCAAATCAATTCCCCACCTGTGTAGATTTTAATCTTACAGATTGATTCATGAAAAAATAATTCCAGCCTTGTGTGCAGTATTGCAACAGATAAATATATATATATATATTTGATTTTTAAGATCCCCTCCACTCAAATAACGTTTTCAACCTTGTTATTTATATCCTTATGACCGTTTTTCAAAATAAGATGTGTCACGGATGAGCAATTTGACTTTGTGTACCGAGGGCAGCTTCCAAAACACGGATTAACACATCCAAGGAACCGATCCATCAACTGGTGGGTTGATACCTGCTGTCACATTAGAAAGCCAGGTGTTGTTCAAAGTATTTCTTCCTATAACGGCACATGTGGAATTTGTTTTTCGCTTCACTAAAACAAAGAATAAATCTCCTCGTCTCGAATATCCCCTTTAATGACCTCAGCATTTTGACTAATAATAACAGAAAATGAAATACACTAGAGAAAAGGCCACATGCTAACATTTATATTGTGGATACTTGTACAAAGTGACATTTCCCCTCCCTAAAACAAACAAGTGGGTCTAGATAAACGGCAGCTGGTCTCCAGTGAAGCTTCCTGTTGCTCCTCTGCGACCTCACATCACCTCATTTCAACGTCTCCTCAGAGCCTTTTTCCCATTAAGTTTTTTTTTCTTCTTACATAGCGTCCGTATTGCATATTACTTTAATGCCTTGTATTTTGTTTGGAAGAGTCGATTATGAGGGAGATGCATGAGATTGACACTTGATTGTAAGTGTGGGGCTGTGGTGAATTGGATAGAGGACAAACGTCACACTCCACTAGCAGCAGTATTGTCCTTCAGACGGTCCCTGCGAGGCCGGCGAAGCGACAGACAGAGGAGATATTCTCTACCCTTCTCGTTTTCTCTGCACTTTTTTTCCCCACTCTCTTTCACTCGCTATCTCTCGCAGTTATTCAGTCTTATTCTTCCTTTTCTTTTACGCAGTCACACTATTTCTGTCCCACACCATCTCCCCGCCGCTGCCTGTCTTCGCCACGCCGCCGTTTCTCCCGTCTTTGTCTCTCCGTCTCTCCTGCTAGAGGACACTCGCTGTAAGCAAAGCTCCTCACAAAGGCGCACACTGCACACCATCGCCTTGGCATTTAAAGGAGTAGAATACAGCCAATTGTGTTGGAAATTGAACTCTCCAAAGCCTCCCTTCCCACTGCAGCAGTTCATTGTGGGTGAGTTCAGTGTCTCTGGTGAGCAGCTTGGGCTGTCCAGAGGTTGATGCCAGAGGGCACCTATTGTTCCACGTTCTACAGTATCTCACCAACCCGCCTCCCTTCAACCTTCCCTTCTTCTCCTGGAACTCATTCTGCGACAGAAAAGGGAGAAAATCACGGATGTGGACATTTGTAATTACATACTTTACAAAATTGTCTTTACTCAATCTTGTATTTTTCCTAAGCCGTTAACGGCGGTTCAGGTTCCCCGTGTGTGTGTGTGTGTGTGTGTGTGCCGCGGTCCTAAACACCGGCTGCTGTTTGTGTTGGGACAAGGTCACGAGCACAGCAGTCGCAGACTACACATATCACTCGTCATTCTCAACAGCCTCAACATGACTTCACATGTCACCCCTGGATGACAGAGAGTGGGAAATGAAAGCTTTCGGAATAGCCCTGAGTCACAATCGTTCAGTCATATGTTGCCTGCTCCCGTACCGCCGGCTGACATGTGATCTATGATCTAAAATGTGATCTTACTGTCAAACACAATTTGTCGTGTCGAGCAGAGGGGTTGCTGAGGTGAGAAAAACGCCACCTTGTATTACATATATTAACATTATATATTATTCTTCATCAACACTGTAGCGTAACTCCACACACACACAATCCACACAGGACCTTTTCATTTGGACATTTGTGGGACGGATCTACACCTCCTCTGTTTTGATTATTCACAAGTAGCTTCTTAGCGTCATCATACCCGACACAGTCATTGTTTGATTCATGCACTGCTGATAAAAAAAAGTCCCAGCGCTGCGCGTTTCCTCAGGTTCTGGAAGTTCTTAGCTAATTACCGAGTAAAAAATATTAAAAGGTGGCACCTCTATCTATTTTGGGTGAAACACACGCTCACCTTTTTAATTACACCATTAAGAGGGATGATGAAACCTCAGTGAAACTGTCTTTCGGTTTGTTTTACAATAGTTAGTAAGCAGACGGCGCCCATTAGCGTAGCTTGGTAATGACTGTGTGACGGATTGGAAGCTAAATTCCTTCTTTACCTAAATGATGCAAGTAATGGTAATGTGCAACAGACGTGGGGACCAGGATATAGGAAACGAAGGCTGAAATGTTTTGGTCACAAGGCTGCTTTTGTGTGTGTGTGTGAGCCACCGACTGAGGCTCATATTAGAAGCCATGTTCCTGGAGAAGAAGGGGATTCTCAGTTTCGTGCGAGGACGGGGCCGAGGCTATGTGAATTTGTGTATAGCTCCTTTTTTTTATGGGCTTAAAGGGCTGGTTTTCTTCTTGGCAGAGGAACAGAAGACTGCATTGTGTGTGTCTGTAATCTCTTTACCTGGATTGGCAGCGAAGCCAGCAAGTGCAGCTCCCAGTGTGGAATTGGCACCGAGGAGTCAATGTCACACTGAGCGAGCTGCCTCCCAAACAACCGAAAACTGGTTGTATCTCTGTCAAACTGTGTATGGATGGATGGCAGTGTGTTGCTTTTTGACTTGTGTGTTTGTGCGTTTTAAAGGTGGACGAACTGCATTCAGTACGTCCAAACCTATAAGCCACAACTTTCTACCGATTAATATTTAGTGTTTTATATGTGCGGTTTTGTGTGTCATTAAACACCAACTATGTGACTTAAATGTACCTCAACCGCCTCACTGGGTGAGGAGGAAAAATAATTGGCCTTATTATCTTTCATCTCTTTGGCACATTACATTCATTACTTGATACAAAGCCTGCCAGTGTGAGTCCTGTAACCTGGGAAGTTGAGCTGCGCCTCCACAGGTTAACTGTTGCTCCCTGAAAAGCCCCGGTGTTTGACGTCACCACAATGCCTCATCAGCCACCGGTGTTAGGGATTGAACATGGCCGACTGAGCAGAGGATGTCTGTCTGCAAAGTGATTGCTGGCTCATTGACTCCGTAGGAGAGGAGGGGAAAAGGGGAGTGGAGGAAGAAATGTTTAGAAAGAGAAGAGGATGGAAAGAAGGCGTATTGAGAACAAAAGACGCAGGAAAAGTAGAATGAAGGCCTGGTGAGGGAGAAAAAGGGAAGGAAATAAAGAAAAAGGAGAGTGCCTCAGTGGGAAGCCTCCCCCTGCTGGCTCCTCTGGCTGGAAGCTGCTGCTGATGGCTTCAAAAGAGCGCCAGGCAGTCTAGGCCTCCGCTTCTAGCAATTAGAGATCACTCCAGCGGATGCCTCCTGGCCAGCCTGCAAATCCCTCAAAAATACCCTCTGATTACTACTGTAGGACACAGGCTGTTTACCAAATGGGTCTAGCTCTGGTGAGAGTGAGGTTTGATAATGCCTTCTTTTTGTTCAGGCAAAGAGAGGGAGCGGGGTCATTTGAGTTTTAAAGATGGCGTGACCTCAGATGAATTTCCATCAAGAGAAGAAAAGTTACCCAATTCTTCAATGTCTCATCCAAAAAACGCCGGCAGCGCCCAGCTCTCAGACACAATCAATTCCAGGAGGTTTTTCACCAGCGCTTCCACCAGGGGCCAGATCCACTTTGATTGTGAACATCCTCCACTGTCAATCCCTCTTTAAACAAAGGAATCCCTGTTGGTTCCGAGGGAGTTGTAGTGTTTACAGATCGGCGCTCCTCTGCGCTCGGTGAGTACTGTATAGCTCCACCGACGCCGGGTAAAGAAAGCAACCGCCGAACCCGACTTAACTGATTGACACAGCGTTCGCATCGAGCGGAATCAGATACATCCCGGCGTCTTCCGGCGTTCGCAGACAGATTCTGCGTTGCATTCTCTCACCTTCACAGACCTGATATTAGCGATTAGTGTGAATGTCATTTAAATGGCAGAGCTAATCATACACTCTGGGTGTACCTCCACCTGCGGGCCCCCTCGCCTTGGCCTAATCACAGTGACAAAGGAAATGATGTGTTTAGCCACTCGTAATAACTGCATCAGCTCATCAGCTCCTGGGCGAGCTGGCTGTGTGGTCAGCTTGTGCTTCGCTAGGAGGCGTAGCGTTGAAGCAGGGAGCCTGACCTCTGGCCTTGTTTGTTGTGATCAGCATCCTGACAACAGACTCACCTCACATCAGCACCAGTTACAGTAATAGTGTACGTCCGTGTTTGTATTCTGCAGCCAGCCTTTACCGGATGCTAATTAAACCAGATCCCCCCTCTCCTTGTCTCTTGCCTTCCTGCCCATAGCTGCCATGGCCCAGGTGTCAATATTGCTGCATTTGTGTATGTTTTTTTGGCTCTTATATGCCTCGGAGACCGGATGTGTTTGGTTTTGAATTAGACTCTGCTGTGCCGGCCCTGCACGACCACTGCAAGGGAAGAAGGATGAAGGCAGGAGATTGTGGAAGAAAGCCTGGGGTTTTAATCTCTTCCCCATGTTTATCTCACCAACAGGAGACAAACCCTGTGCCATTAAAAACATCAGCTGCTCCCACTGGTTGGCTGCACAGCCGCACCTCTGAAGACGGTTGAAGGACGAAATGAAAGTGACAAAAAAAAACGAGCAGAAAAGGGACATTTGTTGTAGTGTAGGAATAGCGGGATTTAAGCATGCGTACGGATTGGAAAGCAATATTGTCTTGAAATTACTTGGACATGCTGTATATGTGAATGTACAGATGGCGTTATCCTCTCTTCAAAGCGGAGAGGAATTTATTTGAGCAAAAATAAGCAAACGTTTTTTTTTTTTTGGCCACAGCTGCCACAGGGAATCAGTCTCTTCAGGAAATGAAAATACCCTCTCGGAATTGTCATCATATTGAGAGTTGCCCAACCTTTGACCTTGTAATACCCCCGCAGCTTCTCTATTTGTGACCTGCCGCATGCCCTTAGAAAGCGAAACCATCGGGGAGGATCTACTGCTCACATCATCATTCTCAGAACACCTAATAGTGGATTTACCAAGGTTAAACCTCCTGCGAGATTGCAGGCGCCGTGACCCGGAGTACCGAGTTTACATCCACTCGCACGCCAAATATGCACACGCACGCACACACTCGAAAAAAGGAAATACAAGTCACACATTGCTTGTGTGTGAGACACAAGTGCTCCTTAATCTGGATAATATGCAGCTGTGATAAAGTCTCAAAGTCAAGACATTTAAAAAAAAAAAAAGACCCTAAAAATGTTCGTATTATTGCGAGGATGTGCACACGGCTGTTGCAGAGACGGACGGGGGGAAGTGGTAGCTTCCCTCTGCATTGTCCCCTGTATTTACAGCCTGATTGGTGCCTACCCAGGCGTCTTACAGCTGAGCACAGCACATGAGGGAATTGGCTAAGTGTCTACTGTGCAATGTTAGTAAAATATGTCACCTCTTGTCTTTGTAACATTTTGCTGATCACACCCACAAATGCACCGCAGAAACATCTGTACTCCCCACGAGGAGAGTGTGTTTGGACAGTCTTTTCCCTTTGTGTTATTTACAATTTCGATAATATTTGTATCGCTTAAACGCGGTTGTGTGCCGAGCTTATATCACAGCTCAGCGATACTCAGCTTTTCCTGAAGCGGAGATACAGAAATTGAATGTTTGTACTGTATAATAATGATGGTTTCCTCTGATTCATGTACTTGAGTCATAAAATGTTCACCGTCTTTACACAGACGCTATTCAGAGCCAATCACAGGTGTCTCGCTAAAAACCTCCTCCTACTCCTATGAAAACACATTGAAAGGAACGGCTTTGAATCTTAACACGATCGGCATCACACTCTCTTTTTTAGAGCTTCGACATAACTTCAATATAAGCTATCAGGTTCCCATAAAAGAAGAGCATAGAAATCTTCCCATCAAGTCTCAGCCGCAACCGCTTTGAAGTTCACACTTTTTCTGTCGCTCTTAAGTGTAATGGCGGTCAGAATACAGCAACCCACACACGCACAATCAGCTGCTGAGCCACAGCAATCACTTCTCGCAGACAGATTGCAAGCTGAAATAGATTACATCACCTACAGTCCAAGCATCTAATCTTAGATTAAAGGAAATAACAATCTCTGGTTTTCTTTCTTAAGTCTTTTTTTTTTTGCGTCGAGGGTCAAACCCAGTGTCTTATGTCATTCCTAGCGTTTAACCGATCCATACTGACGGACCGCCACGGCGTTTGATGCGTATTGGAACGACTTCGCCGTGCTGCTCCTACTCGCAGCTGATTGGCCTCCCACAGCCCTGCTGGTTTTTACCACTTAAAGAGTTGTAGGAGGCTTTTTTGAAGTGGAAGGGCATTTTTATACAGAAGCAGTCTAGTCAATCAAAGCACTGCAGGATGCATCCTGGCACAGACTGGCATGTTGCCAGACAAGATAGACTTGCTTTTGTGCTTTGAAAAAAAAATACTAAGCTGTAAAAAAAAAGCAGCAAAAAGAGCGTTTTTTTTTTTGGCAACAGTCACAAACAAGAAAGTATTGTTACAACAAAGAACTCCAAATATTGTGTCTGGCACCAGATTCACCAGCAGACCTCAGTGTCTGGTCATGTGTTTGTAGTGATCGACCTCCTGGGCCGGGTTCATACACCAGTACAACACATGGCCAAAAGGTATAGAATAGTGATTCTGAGCTGTTTCATCAGTAGGAACTGACACACAAACACATCCACACTATTACATGAAGACTTCCTCCGACACACACAATTATGATGCAAATGAAAGTGGCGATCCTTTACATCACGAGCGGCGAGATATATACGCTCTCCCCCTCAAACGGCTTCTGTGATGACCTTTGTGTGTGTGTGTGGGTCCACGCTGTAATAAGGGTTGCCTAGCCAAGCGAGAGCGTCGGGGTGGGGATGCCTGGCTCATTAGGTACCCTGGCAGGATAATGTATGAACAGGAATCGCAAATGCTCGCACAGGTAAAAGGGGAGAGCAAAGCTGCCATTGTTCTCTCTCTTCTCTCCCTCTTTTTTCCGTCTCTATCCACTGCCTACCCCTCCTACTCTTCCTTCCTGGCTGCCAGTTTCTTCTTTGTGTGCGCGCCTGGGGATATTTAGGCTCCCTGGTCACATTATGCCCTGTTTTTTGATGCAGAGCTGCCACTCCTCGGGTTTATACCATTTACTCATAAATTAATTAATTTATTGGTTTATTAAATTTAATTCATTGCGCCTTGGATGATGCTTGTTTTGTGGCTCTGCTGCTCGATTGACAGGTTGCCAGTCATGGTAAGATTCCATATCCCATCGGCGTCATGCGGCAGCACGTTGCTAATTGAGTTGAATGCGTAGCTCGTCTCTCCTCAGTGAATCCATCTGTCGCCGTCTTGTCATCAGTTTGTTCGCACTTGACAGGTTCCAAGTCTGTCTTTGTGTGTTTAACTGTGCACTTCTGTGTAGGTGTGCTGTGTGTTTTTTATTTATGCGAGGGAGACTTTGTGTGTGTGTGTGTGCGTGTGCAACAACACCACATAAAGAGGGTGTCTGCCTGGGCTCCCTTGCTCCATATTTTATGCCTCCCTCACGTTGCCGAGGCCCGCGGAGAACAAACCCTCAGCCCCTCTGTATGACATTGTCCTCGACGCACATATTTGTACACAAACAAACAGACAAACATCACATCTCAGTGTGTACACACGGGTGCAATGCATAATGATTTGCAATAAATCTGAATTTGTGAAAATTATAGGGGTCAGGAGCGATGATTGACATCATTAGCCTCCTTTTTTCGGCCAGTGCGGGTTCGCCGTGCAGAGACCTTTGCGTGGCCGTCTGTCAGTGGATCACGGGGTTACACAGGAATGCAAACTGGGACGATTGCACGATTAATAAGCTTTGTGCACGGTTGTCTTTGTTTTTCTTTTGGCATTGTAACCATAAAGAGATGCAGAGAAAGGGTTACAATGTGTTTGTTTGTTCATGCATGTATGAATCACGTGGTGGTGTAAATGTGCGCCTGTGGTCCTGATCTATATTGGGCTCGTGCTGAAAGAGATGGAACTTGAAAGCCAGTGCGCCTGTGTGATGTGTTCTCTCCATTAGCAGATAGATGACGTCGCCACTGTAGACTACAGTGTATCTTACCGCCGCACCTTCATCAGTGTCTTTCATCACGGCTGCCAGCCCCCTTTTCTGCTCCCCGCTCAGTTCTCTCAAAGTTGCATGTGCAGGGAAAGATAGAAAGTGAGGCATAAAGAGAACATAACCGTGTGTGAGGTGGAGAAGATGTGCATCACCGTGTACTTGATGGCACTTCACAGAGCCGTGCGTGTCCTGGCTTTGATACATTATGAGCATCCTGTAAGTCTAGGGTGAATAAAATAAGTGCTGTTTGAAAAAGGAAGTTTACTGCGCTCCTGTCTGCAAGCTTTGGGAGGGGATCCTGTCAAAAGATCCTTCAATAGTTTGTAGGCCCTGAGTCTTTCTTGATACCTCCAGAGGCAGCTTTTCTGTACGCCGGCGTGTGAGCGATTGTGTCTGCCTGTGCTTGTGTACTTAAAGCATGTGGGAACCAACTTCTTACACACTACAAATGAGCTGCCGTCTTATCATCAATCCCGTCTTTCACGCTTATGTGAACTTTATTATAACGGATACATACACTCAGCGGCGTGCGCGCTCGCACGCATGAGCTTTGTGCACTCACATAAAACCACGCGTACACAACCCTCCTTTCCGAACTGCCACAGGTGAAGAGCAGTTGCATCAAAGGCAGCTGTCGCTCATCTCACTTTATCTCCATCATCTTTTCCTCGCTTACTCTTCCTCGCCTCTGTCACTTCACACATTTTTTTTCTTATTCTCATTCCCTTGTGCTTTTCCTTATTCTCCGTCTTTGTTGCCTACCCAATCTCTTTCTCACCTTTGCCTTTCTCTGCTCCAGCTACCTGCCAGGGAGATTCTCCTTCAAAGAGAACTGATGTTTTTTGTTTTATATTCATCTCTCATTTCTGGAGAGTTCACTTTTTTTGAAATGCCGCCTCAAAGGATCCATATCACAGGTTCTTCCCCCCGTCCGCCGACCTGCCCCGGCAGCCCCCCCCCCACCCAATCCATCGGACAGCAGCCAGCCAGCCAGCCGGCCTCGCAGACTTCTGTCTCATTTCTCATAAATTAGTCTTACCTCTCACACACTTTCTCTTTTGTTTCTCGCTCTTACTCATTCCATTCTCCCCATGCCCTCTCCTGCCTTCCATCTCTCTCTGGTCCTCACATTTCATTTTTCTTCCTACAAATGCCACACAGCAGTCCCTTAAGAAATGTCATTTCTGTCTTCTCCTTTTGTTCTGTAATTTCTCCGTGTCCCTCCTTTTCACTCGGGAATTCATTTATCGTTCGCTGTTCTTCTGTCCCCAGCTCTCTGATCTCTCTGTCTCGTCCTCGCTCTCGGTGTCTGTCTCTCCGTCTTTGTCCCCGACGCTTCCCCGCTCCGTTTCTCTCTCTTTTTTTCCACACTCACGCTGCAGAATTGGGGCATTTCTGAAATGCCACAATGGCCTGAATCTAAGATGATGTATTTTTTGCCAAATTATATTATGAATAATTACTCAAGGGAAGACAAAGACAAGGAGTGTCCTTCATGTCGGCCATATATGTACAAAACACAATATGTGCGTGTACATTTATCAGACGTTATACCTGTATATGGCCTTATTGGTACCTTGTAGTAACGATGATCCGTGTGCTGTAGAGAAGCTCTTCCACTGTAGAACGTGTTGTTAATGCAGCAATTTCTTTGTCAGCAGCTTTGTTGTCCATCTTGCCTCCAGTCCTCTTGTCTCCCATGTCCCTCGTTGAGCCGGAGTTAATGCAGTTGGTTTTTATTTATCTGAACATAAAGCAACAAAGGTCCAACATCCAATTAGATTGAAGCAATTGAAAAAAAGAAGATGCTTCACCGATAAGATTCATTCACAGAAATTATAACAATGGCTGCTTTTCTGTTGTTACACATGTGTGAGGGAAATTTTGTTTACATCACCGAGTTCAGCACCGGTCAATCAAATTAGCTCATAGACCGGCTTCGCATTGCTGGAAAGCAGACGGCAAAATATATTTCAACCAGAAACGTTTGTCAGTTATCTTTCCTATCTGGTATTTGTGTGATAATCCTTGTCACCCCCAGAAGCACAAATCTAGTTTGGATGCTTTAGAGACAATTGGTAAGATGTATCACCGAAATTCAATGTCTCAAATTCAATTCTGATTCTTCTGTGCAGGCTAAACCATCACAAGGCGCACACATGCTCCCAAGTGGTCGTAGAACCAATTTGTTAGGCCGCAGACAACAGGCGGGCCGGCTTTATGAGGAGACACAGATCGTACGCCTGATGTTAAAACACATTTGTCAGATTTGTGTGCGCCGAATGAATTCACATTTGGTTGACAATTATATTTCTTTTCCATTTTGCTTTGGTTTCTGGTATTGATTTATTTAGCTCGGCTTTTTCTTTTTTTGGAAAACGAGTTAAAAAAATTTGCAAAAATACAAGTTTAAATAATTTCTGATATTCATATGATATTTTTGATCTTTTAGAAAGCTGAATTCGGTTTTACATGCAATGCTGTTGGCTATCTTTCGATCTTAAAGAAACGCTACGTAACTTCCGTTGAGTACTGGCAACAGCGACCTCTGCTGCCAGGAGTTGTAATTACAGGACGCTGGCGTACAACGTTCTGCTGATATCTGAGCCCCGAGGCGGCCACACTATTCCAACAGGAGAGAAACAGCATTTGAAGGACAAGAGACAGAGAACAGTACCGATGCTTTCAGATTTTGAATCTGTTATTTCAAGGTAGAATAGATGAAGTGGCTTTAAACAGAGGCTCTTTGCTATAGTTGCACACTGTACTACGACGCCTGTTCTCCCTGTCTGTTTTTGTCAAACCAGAAGTGACTCTTCCCTGGTGGATCTCAGTGAAACACTTGAGAACAGTTCTCTGGCGTGCAGGCATACAGGCACTTGTGTTCCATCAAAATGCTAATAATATCATCTGCAATATCCAGGGCAATACTATTGAAGTGCTAATTGGTGAAAAAAATTGTTGATGGGAGCACCTGCCCACCCCACCACTCAATTATTTTTAATTGCAGTGGCCGCAATAAAAAGGGAACAAATTGTGTAATGATCAATGTTTCTTCAGTGAGATGACAGTTCTGCTCTTGTTTTCTTGAACGCAGCCTAGTGTGGCTCATTTAGATGGCAGGAAGATAGTTGTGTTTGAATTGAGCAGCACTAAGTGAATGAGGGCCCTGAGGAGAGGAACTCGTCTCCCCTTGGTTTTACGCAGGATGATTTATTCATCACACCACATGTCTGTAGAAGTGGTTCGGTTCATGTGTTGATATGTTCCATGCTGCACTACACTTCCTCGTGGCCTCACACTTGAGAAGGTTGCCTCGTCACACGTGTTAGAAGAATGAGGGGGATTGTGCGGAAAAATGCAAATCCGCACAAGTCTGAATATCACAAAATAATAACAGTAATAGATTGTCTGAACCAAGCGGGAGGGGAAACTTAATTTGAAGCTATCTTCAATTAATCGGTCTTTTCTGGAGTTTTATCCTAGTGTGTGTCAGTTTTTCTGGCCGCCTTCAAAGTGATAATGCTCGCCGGCTGTTGCCTCTGGGGACTGCTCCATCTTATTAACTTGTCTTGGGAGTCAGCACGGATGCAGAACGACCACTAAGTCCTCCGCCCGACTTCTCTAGCCCCAAACGCTGACTGCTCACTGCATGTCTTTCTATTCGCATATGCAGGGGCGTGTGCAAACACCCGCCGACACACGAAAGGAATAGTTAAACAGACGAGACAATTATTATAGGTATAATGACCTACTCTGTGATCATATCTGCAGTCTGAGGGTGCATTTCGGTCGCACTGTTGTTCGTGTGGAGATGAAGAGGGTCCGGTGAAGGAGATGCGATGGTGATTCTGCAAACTCACCTGAGAGTATCAGCTGATCCTGACCACCACCCTGAATAAGGTCTGGCATTGCTGTGGCTGAATAGTGACAACCGAAGATGTCGGCTTGAAGACAAACTAATAAGAGCAACACAGATTTTAAGGAAACGGGTCTTTGTTTCTAAAGACAATGAAGTGAAAGCATTTTGTCAAGAGGCTTGAGTCAGTCATATATATACATTTCTGCCGTCAGCTCCCAACAATGCAGCAAGGCTAGATTTGTCCTCGATGCCTCTGGGGCTTATCTGACCATTGGACATAACATGTTGCTAGCACTCGATCACTCACTTTCTGCAGAGAGGATGCCTTCACGCTGCACTTTAGCTTCCTGTAAGCCGTTGTCACGGCTGGGGGGGGAGCTTGAATGTACAGGGAATAGGATTGGCACAGACAAGCATCATGACATGTGAATAGAGAATTATCCAAGACACCTGAACAAAAGCCCCATGTCATTCTCCAAAACTAAAATGTGCGGAGACAAACCTGTTAGCCTCCAACCAAAAACCAAAATTACATTTTTCCTCCACTCCTATTGCCAGTGGTGAATGTACTTTTGGGATGTGACATTTTTTCTATTGTTTTATATGTCATGTCACTGTCGAGTGGGAAGCTCGCTTCACCACATTTCTTTTGTATTTCATTCTGCTGGTCACCCCTTTATGTCTGCGAATGGGTTTTGCAAATATTTGGACTAAATCTTGTAGCTCCATTTGATCCGCACACTGTCAACAAAACCTCGTCGCCCCAACCGACTATATATTAAATAAAGTGCCAAGCGTCCTCCCCGCCCGTCTCCAGGGAGTCCCTCTTTGGCCTCGTCTTCCAAACCCTGGTCGACTGCCTGGAGTCTGTCCAGAATGCATCAGTGCAGCTGGGCTCCCAACTCCGCCCTCAGCAACCTCCTACCCACCAACAGCAGCAGCCAGGGTTGTTACCAGATTGGCTCAACACGGCAGCTTTGTTTGGTGCATTGTAAACAAGTGATGATGCATGATGGTGGAGTCATTCTTACGACTGGATTATAGGATATCTGTGTTGAAGTGGCTGAGGGGGCTAATAGCAGCGGGCTCCAGTAGCTTCTAAAAGGGCTAAAGGCGCTAACGGCTAATAAATGACAGACGTGTATCTGGACATTCATTGGTCATTAGTCAAAGGGCTCGTTAGTACATGTGAGCTAGATTTGGATCTATATAAACTATAATTCATGCATGTATCTGACCATAGATAAAGGCACTCATGCCTAAGATAATGTCGTCTTCGACTGCATTCTGTTCAATTATTTTAAAACATGTTTGTTTTTTTTCATTTCCCGGGAAGTGACAGCTTAATGTTTTTCCGCCTGACAGCCACAATATGCAAATATCTCACAGTGCTACTTCTAACAAAACCACAAAATCATCTGCTACTCAAATCAAAGAAGCGTTTTCCTGCACAGGGGGAAGACAAATGTCTGGTATCTGCAGCACAGCCTGTTAATTCTCACACGTAACACTGACTGAAATGACACACTACTCGAGAGGAGAACTGCGGCAGATCATAGAATGTAATGGAGCGAATTATAAAAGCAAAAAAAAAACGTCGAGCTGAGTTTGTGTTTTCGGAGAAAATCAATCTTAACGTGATTTACCAAATGTAGACAAATTAGCCGACGTAAATTAGCCGGTGAATATTCATCAGGCCGATCCCTCGGTGGAATATAGTGCACACCGCAGTGTCTTTATCATTTAACAACACTATCATAAATGTAATCATGTGTTTTATCTTGTAGTCTCTGGTGGTCATAAAGCCTGCCTCTCCCAAAATCAATAGCAATATACAACAACAGACGCAGGTATTAAAAAATGATGGTGCACGTTAGTGAATCTGAAAGGAGATATTCTATTTATTTTAATTAGCCTCACCTCAGTTTGAGTCTGTTCGACCTTATTTTTTTTTGAAAACACTCCGTCTGCTTGTGTTCAGCTTCTGTGTTATTGTCCTGTCTTTCATGCATCAATAGAGGGATTATTATACATCCCTATTTGTAATTGGAGGGCAGGTTAGACAAGAGCATAATTAAATGTGTGTGTTGCTAGTCCATCTTTTTTTTTCCGTTCCTTGTCTCTTGACATGTGTGGCTCGATGTGTTTCCGTGCCCTGCTTTGTCCTCCAAGTTAATGCTGTTGATGTGGCGCTTACTGAGGACACGCCGCCTTCTGACAAACACACACACACACACACAAACACACACACTCCCCAATACATGCTTATAGAAGACCTGACTTATCTACCAGAGCAGCAGAGCAAAACACTAAATATATGTAGTAGATCATGATGCTATTTAAGTTTAATTTATTAAGAAATATATTTAAGGTCAATAATGCTTTCATTGTTTTTATTTATTGGAAACTGAATTATCTTCTCGGACCTAAAACTACAATCTAGAACATCAGTTTTGGCTCATACGACTTGTTGTATATTAATGAAAAATAAAAACAGTCGCAGACCAAAAGCAACATATTCACTTTATTGTGTGTGTGTGTGGGCGTCAGTTATGAATCTCAATCTCCATGTAAAATATATCTAATGACAGCCACAAGCGTTAGCCACCAAAGGATTAGTCTTTCCTTGGACAAGCGCACAGTAGCAGTGGAGATAATGTTAGAGCTCAGACAAAGGAGAGCGGTTCCCAGCTGGCACACACTGACCACGCTAGGATAGTAGTATCGCCTCCAGCAACAGGAAAATTGGAATGACTGTGGCAAAGTCATGGATACAACAACCAAGGCAAGCAGGGAGCCATGTGTTTGTTTCTTTGAGTCTAGAGGCCAGTCCTCATTACAGGGGCTGGTGGAATATTACAGTTCAGCTGACACTGTCTAAGTGAATTGTCGAGAACAGTTTTGACAGCTGGTGGAAGGCTGGGCTAGATTATGATGGATGATGACAACAGGGGGTGGTGCAGAAGGAGCATTGTGTTTTTCTTGCTCATGCAAGACAAAAAAAACGTACACCTAATGCGGGACAGTTTTGGTGATGGTGTGCAAGCGCGCACAAATGGAGATGCATGATGGGTACGTTAAAATGTTGTTTAAAAAGGGTGTCGCAATTTTTCATACCTGCAAAATTCATTTATTACGCTGTCCTCGCCAGCCTTACAGCTCCAAAAGTTCTTATTACCCGCAAATGAGTTATCCTGCTGTTGTTTTCACATGCGAAAAGAAAACATATCTTTTTTTTGTTGTTTTTACAATTCCATTTTTCCATCCACCGACATTGGTTGGCCAAAAATGAAGAATTATATGTAATTGCTTTCTTGTTTTCCTGTAGAGTTTTATTGAACATGAATAGTTATTCTCACAAGCCAAAAATTAATGAGTTGATTGATTTCTGAAAGACATTTCATCGCAGTCATTCAAAGCCTCCTTTTCTCTAACACACAAAAACGATGCAACGCCGGTTAAGAAATATCAAAAGCATCAAAAAAACGTTATTTGTAAAAAACATGCAGAAGACTGCTGACCAACACAGGAAATCTTTTTCTGTGTGAAGACAATTAACGAGCCGAAGAACTTGCTTGCACTCTGCACACATGTGCAGCGTTGGAGCCAACAGAGCGCAGCACCGGGCGACAGGAAGACTGTCCTGCACATCACCTGGTTGAATAAAAATTCATATAAACTGATTAATAATCAATCTAAACTTCAAAGCCAATGCCGCGTGTTTTCATGTGTGTGTCGAGAAAGAACCTTTCGAGTGTGCGCCCGATCTGAATTCTCTAGAGATGGCGGTCGTGATGTTTTCCGGGGGAAAATATGGCAAAATATGTAAATAATCGGATGACAGGACAATCAATCAAATGTTATTTCAATAGATCCTCTTGCATAGGTTAGTGCAACTCGCCATGCTCTGCAGATCCATGACAACCAGTGTAAACAGTCAAACTATTTGAGACAGAAAACTAATAAAATCAAACTAGAACGTCTCTGTGACTTTGGATGCCTGTTTTCAATAAGATGACCTCTGCAACAAGGCTCAAATGACTCTCCTGCTTCTGGAGCAGATGGGATGAGGAGAACCCTTCATCCCTTGGTTCACTGGTCCTCCAGCTTCTTCTGGTGTAGCCAATCCATCTCCCACCAGTCACTCGAGGTTCCGGGTTCTTGCCCATTATCCTTCCCTCCTGTCCTGCCTCCAAACACAGACCCATTCACTCATTTCCTCCATCTCATTCACTTCCCTCCTCTCGATTTGGCCACCAGGGAGGTGTATGGCTCTGGAGCAAGCATTATTGATAGAGCATCTGTTTAGACATGGTGCAGGATCTGTGGCATGTGGGCGAGCAGCTGGGGGTTCGAGCATGGGAGACATTATGTCATATTACGTATCTTGAGATGTCTTGTTCACTTGTAAGCGTGCCCATTTCACAGGCACACTTTCCAACAGACAATCTCATGCCACCACCATCTCCACGAAGATTATTGGAAATGGTTTTCATACCAGCATGTATAGCTGTATGGGCTGAGTGTGAGAAGAGCAGCAGCAGTTACAAAAGTCAGTTATAGTGGTTATTTCAGACCCCGGAGCTACAGGCAATATTTTGGCATCATGAATTTATAGGGGCAGCCAGACAGACAGAGTAGCTCTATCCAAATAATCACCACACATCTCTTGTTGATGGCCAAACTTGTCAAAGCTCATCCAGCACTCTGCCAATAGATTTTCCTCCTTGGCACCTGAAGAAGAAAAGGATTTTCTGGTGTTTTTTTTCACTGCACAATGGTCACATGGAGGATCTTTGTGGCGATGAACTGGCAGCGTTGTCATCAGTAATGCACGTTCTTTATATCGGAGTCGTGTCTCCATATTCGCTTGATAGTGTTGGCGTCAAAATCTAGAAGCAGCTCCAGGCTCACGACACATTGAAACACTGCAGAAATGGTACAATCCATGTCTATACAAGCTGTTATAGACTAGCAAAGACCAGATTATAAGATGCATTATGAAGGTATCATTTAAAGGAAATACTTGGGAGTCTCTATCTGGCTTCGTTTTTTAAAACCATGGAAATAAAGTGTTCAGGGTCCTTTCCTTGTTCAGACAAGTTTTGGTGAAAATGGGGCGGGTAGCTTTTACGTAAAAATGCTGATAGACAGGCAGACAGTCATAGAACATATTCACATCTGACAGTCACAGCAGAAAAAGCCCAGGTGTAATTAGTATCAATAATTAATGACTGCTGCAGTCCGTTCAGATGTCCTAGTTCCTGGGCCGGGTTAGATGGATGCTGTCCCACAGGAAAGTGAACACCAAAGAGTGTGCGTTGGTATATGCTTCTGCTTTCCTAAGAGGGCGGCCTCGCCTCGCCCCTCCCGTCAATTCCTTGCCTCATCTTGGATGAAATGAAAGTTTTACTTTAGTTTCACGTATAAATCTCTTTAAATATCTGAATAACCGGTTGGAAAACAACGCCAGCAGCACCGCGGTGAAAACCCGACCTTTGCTTTGAGCTGACATAATTGCCTCGAAAGCTTCAGCTAACGTCAACCTGATCAGATGTCTAATCAGCCAGAAGATCTGGAAACACCCTCGGGAGTTTGCGGGACTTTTAAAGTCCTGATATATCACGGGCATGCCCACACAGGTTGTTTTTCATTATTCCAGTTGATTAGACTTTTACTTAGGTTAGGATGGGAAACTCCAAGCTGTGTTTGGAACGTCCACTCACCCAATACATAATCCAGTTACCAATTCTGTGATGCTTTTTAAATGCTCAATACAAAATTGTGAACATACTTAGAAGCTGCAGTCCCCCAAATGTCTTGTAAAGTGCTCCAATGATTTTGAGTGTAAAACACGGAGCGCTAGCTTTACTCAGATCTCCTACAAACTGTACCTTTAACACAACCCGTGATCAATACTCTTCTGGTGGCTGTTCAGTCTGGAGGACTTGTTTATTCGAGGGTTAACTCGTGCAACAAGTCAGCTTACAACAAGCCCTCTAAATGGCAAACACTTCGCAGATTGCATGATTCAACTTCCAGCCGCTCGCTGAAGTAAGTGGACGCTCACGAGATTTGATTTACATTTTCTCAATCAGATATGATGTCTTTTATTTGTTCCATTTTCAGACAAGCGGAGGCATCATCTGTTCACGCGAAAAAATACTGAGAGTGTCAATTGTGTGCTTTTACTCGTATCATTGAACAACCACTTACCTGTAAGTTAGAGACATCACAAGAAACGCAGTTGGGAAGATTTTCAGGGTTTTAAAGGCTCATTTGCCACATCTTGAATTTTCAAGGAAACAACTTCATGGCTTAAGTATGTGAACGGATCAGTGCACACCTGATCTCTGCTTTGAGAGGCAAAGATCAGGTGTGCACAATCATTTCCTCAACTTCAAAAGCTGTCATTTTAAGCAAACAGATTTGACTGAAAAGATGCAGGTGCAAGTCCAGATGAGAGTGGAGTAATTACACCTCCTCTCCTGCAGCGTACCTTTCTCTCTTATTTATACACGTGTTGAATTTTTATTCAACTTCTTACTTCTTTCTTATAATCTTATAATGTCAATAATATCCAGGACTTATCTTTGCATACTGTGTCCTGTACTTTCATTATAATTTGCAGAAGAATTACATATAAATACAAAGAAATCTATATATTTTTTATCATTTTTGAACGTTCCAATACAAAGACGAAAAAAAAAAGAGTAATGCATAATGCATGTTGCAATGGTTGTTGATTAAGCTCTCCTAGAGGTAGGGCAGGCTATCATTACGTTATTAAGTCTTTATTTCTCAATTTCCCTGCTTTATAATTATGCGGATTTCATGAGAGAGAAAAAAAACCTCCTTCGTCTCATCTGCCGCCCGTTCTGTTTTAAATTGTCTGCCGTTGATGTTTGCTGCTAATGCAAGCTCGACCGCATCCCTCACAAGTGGTGAGTTTGTGAAAGAACACTGTAGCGCAGCGCCGAGTAAAAATCACTCGACGGCTACAAGGTCTGAAGGATATTTTCCGAACTTTACTTGTTTATACAGATCGCTTGCAGGGCTGCTTTATAAGCCCTACAAATCATTTCAGTATCATCTTTTATCCTACTATTATGGGGATCTTTTCACAGCCTTTTGAAAGTATTCGCACAGCAACTAGATGATGTGTAACTGGAGGAACTTTTGTAAATATAATGTGTTGCTTTCGGATGTCAACTCCCCTCGTCCAACCCGGTTGCTCGCTGACTGACTGCAGACACTCCTAGCGGTCAGCTTCGGGTTTATGGCAGGGACGGTACTGCCTTCCGTGCCATTTGTTGTGTCTGACCTTTAAGATGATGAAGCGCAGAGAGAGTGACCCCTGGCAGGATTTGTTCAAAGAGCAGCCTCTTGGTAATGGGGGTCCAGAGCCTGGCAGCATGCTGGTGCATTGATCAGCCCCCTACTCAAAGGCCAAATACAGAAAGCCTAGCCAGAGTAGAAGGCCATGCATCCCCTCTTTTGAAGCTTTCTCCAATACCTCAGCTGCTCCACTGCATTAATAAACATGTGAAACGTCTTTCTGTTAAAGCTGCACTTCTGTCCCCTCCTTCTTCTGTCAACTTCTCTCTGGGACGAGCTTACAGTGGCACTGCTGTCGACGCAAAGATATGAACAGAGGTCACAAAGTGCTCTTTCTTTTTCTGCCCCCTTTCCCTCTTTCCCCCTCTCCTCCTTTCAGCTGGCTCCCTCTCTCCCTGCTTCCTGCTTGAATACTCCCTGTCCTCTAGCCTTGTTGCACAGGATTTAATCTACTCATTTAGGGTTTGCATTGCCTCCACAGATGTCAGCTTTGAGATTGAAATGAGCTCCCCCTCTGCAAAGAGGCAGAGTTGAAAGGAAAATTCAGAGAGAAACTAAACAGAGATGCAAAGTCCTTTCAGTCCCATAAGTGTTGCCAGAGTGTTGCTTAACATGTATGTGGTTGACCAAAGGCTTGAGTGAGTGAGTTTGGAAATACGTTTTATAATCAAGAACCACAGCCGCGGTGGAAAAACACCATCCGAATTTATATTACGCTGTTATGTCGTTTTCAGTCACTTAAACTGCACATTTTTTATGTCTCGCCACTCCCGTTAAACAGGAAGGACAATTAACAGCGTATTAAATACAAGCGTTTTGTGGAGTGCAGCATCGTGGAAGTCAAATGTCATCATCATCTCACAGCTTTGGATTCACTGCACAGAGGAAAGTTGCCAGCCTGCAGAGAAAATGTGGGGAAAAAATCTCGTAACACACAATCAGATGCATCCTGATGCTCTTGATGATTAAATGTTTAAAGGACAGATTCCAAGCGAAAGCAGAATGGAGGTGCAGGTAATCTTTCTATAGAACATCTTGAGAGCTTTCAGGTGAGCTCTTTCGGTCGGCCTTTGCCTTCGTGTTAATACGAGGCTCACGACCTTCCTTAATCCTTCCTCAGGTATTTTCCCTGGAAGAACGGAGATGAAAGGCGAACACGAAATCAATGAGATGAATAATTTCAACGGAGACGTACAGTAAATACGCAGCGGTTTCGGACGTCCGCGGAGCTTTCTCATTTACTTTAATCACTGCCCAAAGGCACTGATGAAAGGATATTCTGACGTGGGGAAGACGCTGCGCTGTGTTCGGTTTATCGTTTGATTATAAACGCGGTTACAGCGCGAGTAAGCAATTAAAGGAAGCCTGGATGTTGTGAACAGATCCTGTCTGTAATTGAACTACGCTGATATACTTCGGGCACCCCACAGCTCTAATTTTGTACCAGCGTGTGTGACTGCGTGCAACAGGGACGTTTGATAAAGAGGGTTTTTTCGGCAGTAGACTGTCTTGATTACAAGGGTCAGCGGTATCAGAATTACATCATCATGCGGTGCTTGATGAGTGCATGATGTCATGATTTGAGCTGCGTGTGTGTCTGACAGTGAGACGAGGGGAGACTTTCCGTAACAGCTTTTCTTCTTCCATCATGAGGCCATAACAGTAACTGCAAAGTAAACATAAGTGGTACTTCCACCTCTGAGCGTTCGGCTCCTACTGAACGGTTATGGGCATCATCAGTCCTTCGTTTCAGATCAAATGAGATGATGAATGACAGCCAATAAGAAGCGTAATTCCCATATATGAAATTCACTGTGTATTCAGTTCTTTAAAGCTCTGTTTGCACAGGATTATTTTGTCGAGGCTCTGGTAGGAGATGCTGCCATCCACAACATCCTTAAATCTTCTTCTCCGTCCTCCCTGTGTGTCCCTTTCTGCCCATTATTCCCCCTTTCTGAGCTAGAAATGCTAATCAAGTTTTAATGAAATTGATATCTATATCAATAGGTCAGAGAGGTACAAAAGGTGCAAATGTGTTTCATTCATTTCAAATCCCGCGTTGCCTCACATCTCAAAAGAAATTCATCAGGATGCCTCAAAGCCTCCTGGAATGGCTCCTGCCCTCACCTCCCGCCGTCTCCTCCCTGCGTCGGTTGTTACTGTATTTGATAGAAATTGAGACATCTATTAAACTTGGCCTATTGCTTGCCACAAAAGAGTCTGACATGCTTGAATGAAGAATCCCCTTGTGGTGCAAACCTCTGGATCTCATTACACCGATACTCCATTTGTGCTAAAGAAATTCTATCAGTGCGAGCAATTATCTTCAGGGTTTTCTTTGCACAATTGTACAACTCATATTCTAACCACTTGTCCTTCTGGCTTTCTGTCTAACCCTCGGCGATGTTTACCTAACCTTGCTTGTATTTTTCTCCGGCCTCATCATCTTTAGCTTTTTTTTATTCACCGTATGAGGCGTCCACCTGCATACGATATGTCCTCAGGCAGGCGCAATGGCCCGATGAAGAGCTCCGCTACTCTCAGTGGTCTGTTTCTGTAGTGTGGGGAATGTGTGTTTCTGCTTCACCTTATGATGGTAATAAACAGGGTTACAGTAACTTTACAGGACTTAGATCTGCTGATGTTTCTACTCACATGTGCATTTTTCAGTTGTTCAGCAGCCTCCAAGTTGTTGCTTCTGTAAAAAGAACAGAAAATCCAAGCCAAACACACCGATGTCACAATGTATGTGGATCATCTTAAATGTCAGTCAAGCTTAAGCTCCACTGCAGACATGACAAAGGGCAGCATATTAAACCAGAAGTGAACTTGTGAGAGAGTTCAGACACACATAACTGAGGGACAGTGGTTGTGCATGTAGAATGATCCCTCAAGGAGAAAGTTAGAGGCAACAGAACATCTTTCTAATCGTGCAGCTCTTCCATCTGCCAGCTTCCATGTGGACTGAATCTTCTGCATTGAATAGAAACAGTAGAGGCACTGTAGGTGTGTCTCTTGCTCAGGGGGTGATGCTCCTCTGCGGGAAGTTGGGAGTAGGTTAAAAAGTTTGAATCCATGAGGACCACTACTGTACACTGCTGAGCAAAACGTTTTCCCCCTGCTAAGTAATCATTAACAAGATGCTTGCAAATGCAAAACATAGTTGACCTAAATTGTCTATTTGAGTGGGTTCGATGTAAATCGTGCATCGGTTGCGCCTCCGTTGAAGCAGTGACTGTGTCTGCGGTCTTTTCTCGAATATTATCGGATGATTATATCGGTTTTAATGTTGTAGGATGGATCTAGTGGGTGCAGCCGGCTTCCCCGTCCTCCACACAACCAATGTCAAGAGAAGGTCTGTTATTATTTGATGTTATGAATGGAGAGGGAACAAAAGTCCTGCACACAAAGAGAGAGGAACGCAGAAGGTGGAACTAGTTTTCTTTCAGGAAACTGATTGAGCTTATTTGGAATGCGCCCAAGAATCCTTCAGACCTCATTGTCTCGGACTGAAGAAGTAGTTCCTGCACTTGTCCCAGTAAACCGTCCACCTTTCACTGTGAACGTTTGAATGGAATGCACGAACACGTGGGTGTGAAAAAAAAACTCACTGGTCCGTGTCACAGCACAAAGTCTCGGGTCCTCTGTGAGAAGACATCGGAGCACCAGTGTGCCTTTGGCTCATTAAGGTGCAGTGTAACTATCTGCAGATGGGTTGGCTGAAGTGCCATCGGAGTCTGAATATATTGTGATTGAACAAACCCTCCGTCAGTGGTTTCTAGACTTTTTAACACTGACCCAGTCGCTGTCGGAGCTCGATCACCAAATGGAGAGAAAAGTCTAAACTGGCTTCTCCGGATCAAGAAATTATTTTGTGGTCCGATTGATGTGTGTTAGTTACAATATACATGGGACCTATTGTATAATTACTGCACTTCTCTGTGACTTATGACTGAGATTCCTGAGCTATTGGTCTATTGCTATGAGCAGCTCTTTAAACCTTTTAAAGAGTTGCTCAGTCCTCCGGTCAAGTCTTCAGCTGTAGCTGCTTTACAAATGGCCGCAGGGTTTTTTTGTCAGTTTTTAACTCTCTAAATGACTTTCTTCAATCTTGGGGAGAATCGGATGACACAGACAGGCACTTGTCAATAAGCTCGGCTCTCTGGCAACCCATCCTGGGTTTAAGGAGGTGCATGTCCATTTCCTCTGCTGTCATCCATTACCTCACTTTCCAATTTCCCCCCTTGGAAAACATATTTGTTATTGGGCCGTGCTTAGGCCAAAATATTTCTTCATGTTTATGATAAGTGAGTTTTGCTTTGCTTTTTGTGACAATCATCATCAAATGCTCTTTTAAGCCTTTTATTGTCCGACTGCTTTTAACCTGCTGTGTGGTTGCTGGTGGGTAAAGGGGGTAGTTAGCCCCCTTCTCCATGGATAATTACCTCCTTTCAGTTACTGCTAGACCGGCCTTATCATCATCTGATCAAGGTGTATTACTTGGCACTAATGAGGACCTTTCTGGAGTTGGAGAAAGCTTGTAAATGGAGGGAGCTGCCTTGGCTTCACCGGTGCTTCACTCTGTGTTGCTCTTTAGACGCCTATTACCTCTGACCGCACTGCAACAGGCCGTGTGCTGTATCGATAACCCAGATTTGTGCCGACCAACCTGTGCTGAAGTTACAGTCCCAGATAAAGTTAGTCAAATGCACGTCTGCGATTAGAGCATGAATAAAATCAATGACATGGGTCACCGTCTTTATTTGTACTACAACCGTTGCAAATATGTGTGTTGTGTTTGTGTGCCTGTACGGAGGCGGGATGCCTCTTTTAAGTAGGACAGTAGAAATTGATGGCCAACTCTAAAAGCTGACCTATATACAGGCATAGACAAACTAGTTCCCTCAGCATGCACGCTGAGCCCAGTAGCTCTGCAGAAAGTGCAAGCAAAGCAGACATAATGTATGTTTCTGTAAACATTTGGATCCCACAAAGCTCTTCTCCTTGCAGATGAGGAGATGCAAACACTGTCACTTCATATTAAAGGACGCATTTTGCATTCTACAGTGAAAAAAGTGATAATTGGCAATTCAGAGCAAGGCCGCTTTTTTTTTCTTCCTCTGGATTGTTTGTTCCGTAACGTCCTCTCAGTGCTGAATGAAGATTTTCAGTTTGCACAAATCAAAAATAATTCAGGAAGGTAATTGATCCAGGAGAGACGTCAGAGCAATTGAATTACTAACTCACAGGGGCACCACGAAAATGATAAAGGCCAAATGTGAAGAAATCTAATTACATCAATGTACAATAACACGGTTTCTAATCGTTTATTCTGAAGCTTTATTTCATTCTGTCATTAATATCTCTTGTGAGGCGTTTCTCAGTAATCAGCAATGATGTCCTGTAAAACGTCGTCTCAGCCGATACGTTCCAGCGTTTGAAAGCCTTTGCGCCGCTGTGAAACAAACTGGATGGTTTTTTTAAGCCAATTCTTCACCCACCTGATGCTTTCATTCAGCCGCCCACACGTAATCATCACCTTTATGCCTCCATCAAATTGAGGGTTGACATTGTTCACACTTTGTAGACTAAATCTAAATCGAGATTAGAATTAATGAAATCCCAAGGGGGGCATTGCTTTTGCACACCTACACACGATGTTCTATTGCACTTGACATATTTTCTTTTTCTCCTTTTGGGGTCGTATTGATGACATGGCTTTGATTCACGGGTCGGTCTTATATTTAAGCAAGAATGGAAGCCAAAATATTTTGAAAGCAAAAAAATTTTTTCCTTCAAGCAGTCGGTTGTACTGGCGGGATATTCAATGTACCTTTACCACACACGTCCATTGCTTACCTTCATCGCCTTCTCTCATTATAACACCTGTTCTGCACATTAAAGTCTGCCAATGCATAAGCACGATTCAGATGCATTGACGGATGTATAGAGAATCATGTTTTATAACAAGGCTTGTAAATCTGGATGCTGTTCCAGTTCAGAATATCCAAACATGTAGTGAGCGCAGTACAAACCAAGCAGGAGGAATACATCAAGAAAATATCAAATGCTACACCAAAAACACAACTCTTATCTTCTGAATGTTGTCTTGTCGACTCAGTGCTCAGTGCACTTTACACTTCAGGGATTCATTCTACATCGTCCATCTTCACTTTACCACATGGGCTCACATGAGTCGAGGAGTTGCATTTACTTGTTTAGAATGTTTTTATCAGCTGGTGTCTTTGCTTGTCATTCAGGAATCGTGTATATCACCTATTTCTCCTCTCTGTTTGGTTTATCTGCTGGCACTTTCGGCCACGTCGAGTCAAACCGAGCCAGTTTGCACCAGTTAGCGCGATAGATCCAAGGACCAAAGTTCGCCGGCCCGACTTCAAGCGGCGCCGCGGTGACGTCTTGGAACTCAAAGGACACGCGATGTTTAACCACCTCTTACAGCCCCTGCTACTGAGGCGACGCTCCATCAGTTTATAGACACACATTCAAGCAGCCTGTTGTAATGGAAATGCAAAGCCTTGCTGGACTGAAGGTCGAGGCCAAGACGAGCCGAGCCGAGTCGGGACGACTCAGTCGCCTCGCTTCTGAAGTTCCAAAGAATTTACATCATTTTCGAAAGTAATGCAGGAAGCACAGAAGAAATTTCAAATTTGAAATGATATTCTTTCACACACATACTCTTCCTCCGTTCCCTTTTCTCTGCTCTATGTGTCCTGGGTTCATGGCGTTAACTGTATTAAACAGGGGATTAACGCTCGGGGCTCTGGATCTCTAGTAATAGCAGACGGAAATACTGATCAAAGGTATCAAACTGTGCCGTGGGTGTTCGGACTGCCTCTCACTGCTCCTCTGCATTACAAGAAGATGAGGCTTGGAAGCTGTAGCACATAGACAGGCAGAGCAGGAGCTTTCCATAGTCTTAACTCCGTATTGGGCAGGTGAAGGTTTGATAATGCATAATTATAGCAGGATAACCAGGTTGGGAAATTTAAAGGAGGAGCGATTATAGCTGCAGTTGGGTTGCAAGTAACCTGAAGTTTGTGTGTGTGTGTGTGTGTGTGTGTGTGTGTGTGTGTGTGTGTGTGTGTGTGTGTGTGTGTGTGAGGAGAGGGGGTGCGCCGACATTACTCATTA
>CAAKHC010007899.1:6811-48279 GCA_901007825.1 Macroramphosus scolopax | reverse complement strand
CCCCCCCCCCCCCTCCCGCATCGTAGCAGTAGCGGAGGCAGGCATAGTCATGTATTTTTATCTGTACCACGTAAGGTAATATTTAAAGCACTAAAAGTGGATCGCAATTACGTTTGCCTGTTTACTTTATTATACCATACATCTCAGATATTCATATATGTAATTATCAGCCTATCTATTCATCTATCTCTTTACTGGCGGATAAACCGCCGGCGTGATTGCGGGGCTGACCTTTCCATGAGAGCCATTATATAGTTGTTTGTGCTAAAAGTGTTGATAAGGCCGGCCAAGTGCTTCTGTCAGCTTCCATCCGAGTCAGTCGCATCTCATCTCTCAGAAGTATTTAACAAGCCCAGGGAAACTTTTTCAGAACTTATCGCAGACTTGTGTGTCTGTGTCGAGGAGAGCACTCGTCCCCTCCATAGGGAGCAGGCGGGCGGAAAAGGCAGTGATGTGCTCATGTGAGAATATTAACAGCCAACTTGTTTGGAGACACTCTTATCTAAATGAAATTGGAACAAGCACGGCAACACATTCCTTTATACAATTTGCATTTGGAAAAAAAAAGGGACCCTAGGCTCATTATTTAAGAAAGTGTAAGCTTCTTTTGTGCCAAATCTCATTAAAGCCATCCCTAGCTCCTTTGTTTACTGCCTCTAATCGAGGCATTTATCTTTATTGTGTTGTGCCTGATGTATGTTTGCTGAAATTAATACACATTTGAGCCTGAGCGTGGTATGGGTGTACCAGATGGATAATTGATTTTAAAGTGAATCAAAACTGTTGAGCCATAAAATAGGTACATTAGCATGCATATTAATAAGGCGAATAAGAGCAGTAAAAGGCCGCCACCAGGCCACACACAACGTCAGGCTTCATTTAGTGAAATGGTAGGAAAGACAGCAGGTTTTTTGTTTTTTTTGCTCCTCTCTACCTCCCGCTTCTGTTGCTTCTTTCTTTCCTTCCATCCCTCTAAATATTTGTCGTTTGAACTTATCCGTAATTTCATGAAATAGCAGCTTAATTAATTTAATTTAGCACGTATATTAATTCAGCAACATGTTTTTCTTCTTAGATGAGCACACGTGTTCCAACATAGCAACGTTGGTCTCCCACATGTGGTCCAGATGTGGCAGCCAGAGGGTTCAGGGTTTAGGTGGATAGGGCGAAAAACAAATTTGCCCCCACCCCTATCTTTAGATAGGGTGAAGATATAGGATGAAAATCACCTTACATCTTATCCTAGTTTAACTGGGGGACCAATTTAGCCTTTTCGGCCTTTTAATCCACCGTCCGACCCTCTGACCCGCAGATATGGACCACCTGTTCACTGCAGAATCAAGGTGGAGGAGAGGTTGACCGTGTCATTGAGTCGGACCAATGTTTATATTTGGGTGGCTGCAGAGTCTTATCTTGTACCGTGAGGCCTACAGATACGTGTTAAATCACACGAGAAGATGGTTTCGCCATCTAAGACAGCAATTCTGGTTTGGCATTTATTCTGTTTGAAAGTATCAACACACACTATCCAATACTTTGTGGTCCATGATAGCTTTTCATTGTATCACATCACAGTTCTTTTCAGAGCGAACAAACAATGAGGGGGCTTTGTGAAAGCTATCCATCTGTAGCTTCCTGGTGATGACTTCTCATCAGTACCTGATGAAGATTTTTATTTTTTCTGCCGTAGCCTCTGTCATGCTTCATCCATACCAGGTTAAGGTTTCCCCCCGCAGCCTCCCTCAGTTGCATTTCTTTGTCTGCGAGCGAGGGGAGAGGATCTGGGAGGCGCATTTTCCCATTGGGTCAGGAATAAATTGATCTTTTTCATGGACAGCAAACACTGATTAGATATTTATGACCAAGGTCAACCTTTCTGATTCCAGCTGGCACCGGCTCTGAGGCATACAGAGCAGCGTATCTACACACATGCTCACTCGCGCATGCACACACATAAAAAAACACACACACGCACACATGCATTCATGCAAATATGTTTAGGTGCCTCCGTGCTGTAGACACAATGCCGGTGTATTTCCCAACAAAATATATACATTTCTGAGGAAACGTTTACTACAGCTTGATAGGCTCAGGAGGTGGAGTGGCTGTGTAGTAATTGTCGGGTTACTGGTCCGATTCGAGGCTCAAAGTCTCCTTGAACGAGACATTGAACCCCTAAATGCTCCTGATGTGGAGGACGGCACCCGCCTCCCCCCATCCATTGCAATTACATACAGTATATCAAGACTGTCTGGAACGAGAGAAGTCAGTTGGATGGAGGATAGATAAATAAAAAGGATACGTATGGTAGAGCTACTAGTAATAATTTAGAGATGCACGGTCATTTAGAGGCATTTTAAAAATGTAGATTCTGTCCATTCAGTTTAATGGGACTGCAGACAGTTAAGCAGGGTAGTACATAGCTCACAAGTACTGACCAGCCAAAAGCCTGAGGTTTCCGAGGTGTTGTGATAAACAGTGACGAAACAATTATCAAGGTAGGTCGGCTCCAGTGGCCTAAAGATCTTCCTCTTATTTGCTAATTTGGTTCAGAGTTATGGTTGAAGGTGGCAATAGCTCGAGGAGAACAGATTAGAAGTGTTAATTATGTTTATATTACCTTTGATGGTGCTTAAATTCTCGCTGACTCACACGTAGGCTCACTCGCTCGTCCACCCACTCTTTTCCAATGTCTTGTTTTCTCTGCATCCCACTAGCTGCTCCTCACACCCGTTTCTCAATATGTTGCCCACAGCTGCTTCCGTCTGAAAACTGTCCAGCTAATTAACTGGTGGGTCCGCGATCATAATTCGAATCATGAGCAGATGAACAATGCATCTGCTACTCTTAAATGTTTTTAATGACATTGAGTCCAGCTCGGGGCTCTTCGCGACCGTCACAACGTCACAACTTCTAAACAAGCCTGAACCCTGACAGATTGTCGTCGACCGAGCTTTATACTCCACTGGCTGATTTTTTAATCCTATTCAAGGATATACACCCTTTTGGATGATCAGGCTGGATTGTTATTTGTCTGAGTTGATTGAGTTGCAGGGAGAGAGAGAGAGAGAGAAATCAACCGCCGGGCGAGCTAGCTCTTTTCTCGTGCCTTGTCATTAGGAAATTAACTGGAGGAGAAGAAGAAAATCAAAACAACACAGACAGGTCGATTCCCGGGCTCGTTACAGGCAAACCAAATCGCCACGATGTTTGACATACTCAGAATTCATCTCTATGGGCTTAATGAAATTATCGGGCGTTGTGAAATGATAATAATACGTCCAATAAGAGGACATCAGCTGATTAGGCCGTCCTTCAATGGTGTTCGCACTGCTTAAAGAATGTGGCCACATGTGGCTCAGATCACGTCAGAATCTGGTACGAGTTATCACATCTCGATGCAATGCTGAGTGCATTCACACCTACACTTACAGCTGTCCTTGGTAAGTGAATCACTCAGGATGCATATTAATTAACACGGCCAAACCAATACCATGACCACTGGAATAGGAGGCGAGCAAAGAGACTAAATCCCATGAGATCTTGCACCTCTGGCCTGCACATAATGTGAAGGTTTACTCACTGCACAGCACCGTGCATGCAGGCTACCTTCACACGTGCATAGATATATATATATATATGCATGCACAAAACATAATTATGGGGGACAATTATAAAGCCAGGGCAGTGGTGCAATAAGAATTGAAGGTAAAGCAATGTGCTCACTGGTCATTGCTGTACTCAGACTGTACTGTGTATAAGCACTCGTGATTCTCACAAGGACAGCTCACCCATGCACCTTTTTTTTCGGTTAGTGGTGTAGATATATTAAGTAGAGATCTCAGTTGATATTTATATACATCCTAGCGCAACCTTGTTTTAACCAGTAAAAACAGTCGTGTCCCGTCACATTGGTATATGAGTTTTTATCTAGTAGTTTATCTTCCGTTCGAATCACAGAAGATAAACTACGTCATTACAAGGTGCCTAACAGGGCGCCTGAAGGGGCTATAAATGTTATTACCCTGAGTTATGAAAATGCCTGAGATTTTCTTGGTTAATAAAATGAATTAGACAAGTCAAGAAGCAAGAATAGATCTATTGTGTGAAACAATGAGCGGCTATGTAATGCTCACCTTGTAAAAAAAAAAAAAAAATGGGTCTGCTTCCCATGAAAGAAAATGCTTTTTTGCAATCTGGGCACCAGATTTTACTCACAAAATGAATTGCTGAGATCTGGTGATATGTGGAGCGAGCAGCGGAGGCAGCTTGATCAAAATAAGTAGTTAACGCAACTGGGATTCAGGGTAGTGTTTGTTTTTAAAATGCACCCGCAGCAAATGTTTTCCAGTCGACAGTCCACCATAAACATCATGAGCTATACACGGCACGTCTTTACTGGGCTAAACTATTGAACGTCTACTGCTGTTTTTCAAAATAAAGGTCACAAATAATACAAGACCGTATACTTTATGTAAACATGTCATGCTCTTATTTAATTTGGACTAGTGTAGTTTTATTTTGAAGTAACATCAGCGTCTTTCTCATAGTGTGACTGCTACATGTAGTGTGCTACACCATTATGTAATATATATATATATAATAAGTTCATTGTTCTCCTCTCATCTCGTCTTTAATTTCCTTGTTTACAGGTTACCCTAATATTGTGGCAACGTACGGCCGTGGATACACTGGATTCGCACCCAGCTACAGCTACCAGTTCCCTGGTGAGTGAAAAGCTTTCTTAAAAAATATCTGTATTGCAGCTGATTTCTGTTATGCACTTTCACACACACACACTTGCATACACATGCACAAACGCTCATCAATATACATGTCAGTCACCAAATAATCTGCAGGGTTAGAAGACTGTAACGTGGCTGGATTTCTTAAGTGGCTGTTGAAGGCTGACATATAGTGGAGCCAATTGCTTACTCTTTTCCCCCCGTACTTGAACACAACCATGACCAAACGACAAAAATAGGGGGACGTTTTTCGTCTTCCATGGCCCCAATGTATGCAAATGCATTTGTGAAGTAGCAGATAAATAAGCAATGCTTTATTTCTCCGCCTCTCTATAATGTGTTTTTCTTATAATGAGAAATGAATAAATTTCTGCATTAAAAGTGTTGACTCAGAGAGCCAGACAATTTAATGGGAGATGAGCAGCTGCACCTGTCCACTCCAAGAGGGACCACAGGTATCCCTTCAATTTCATGCTTTATTTAAGGACTTTACACATACTTTGTTTGCCGTGCCAGACATCATTCCTGCCGCTGATAGGACGGAATGGGAAATATCTTACAGCAGCTCACATCTCTGTAATATCTTTGTGAAATAGATTCAGGGATGGTAACACGGGAGGGTCCAGCTGTGACCACCTGCGGATCAGACGTGCTGGATTTATACCTGACCACAACAGTATTTGACAGGTGGAATGGAATTGCAACTGCTCATTAACGTGGACGATCATGAGCAGCATACAAGATGTGGGAATTAGACATTTTTATTCTATAAATGATAAATTTGATCAACAATGGACTTGCTAAGATAACATAACATTAGTAGGTTTCATAGTAGGAGGAAGGAAAGATCAGTATTAATTCTGTACATGTAATTCTAGTTAAACATTTTTTAAATGTTTACTGTTTAGGACAAATTAGAGGATATCACCTTCCCTGAGGCAGAGTGTATTATTATGCCCATGTTAAACTCAATTTAAGGAGTTGATAAAGCCGTATGATTAAAATAACGTCCTCTGGGCTCGCTCAGCTCTTGACAGGGTAATAAGATTTTTTATGTATGAGTCTAACTGCCCAAATTAAATAACCTCGGGCCAAATATTGACTAGTGTCCTTCCTCGGTAAGATGTGGAAAGCATCCTCATTTTAAGATCAAAGTGTTTTAAATTCTCACTGTACACGAGCGCGCTGAAACTCTCCCATAAATAAATTGACTGAGACCTGGCAGGCGGGGATCCAAGAGATGTAAATTGTTGGCTGTGTTTCAAGCCTTATTTACACCCGGTAAACCACAGGGGGTCCGCACTTAACACAAGCAGGCGGGTAGGCAAGTGTTCAATTGTCAACATAAACTAGCAATAAAACATTGATCAGTGATGAAACACCGAACTAAGTAATAAGACGTACGCATGGAAAACAGAAAGCGAAGCTGGCGTCGCCGAATCAGGAGGTTAAAGGAAAGTGAAAGTGCAACTGACAGTTGAGGATAGAAAAAAAAGGAGTTAAATATGCAGAACTTGAGTGGGACAAAAAAGAGAAACAGCATTCAGGGGAAGCCGGTAACACTCAAAGCAGACAGCTCAACGGCTATTAAACAGAACCTGACAGCACTCTGGTCCTCGTGACACCCCGGATCAATTCAAGCATTGATCCTAAAGTGCATTTGATGTCGATGACGTGCTTCTATATGTGACTTTCCTGAACAAGGACTCCAGAATAGCCGAAACATCGTTACTATTATAAAATATTCCCTTCAAACGGCGCTGACGTGGAAGGCAGCAGCCAGTTCCAGCACACGGGACGGTGCAGATGAACCAGGCAGGACATTTGTTTATTGTTAGCAGTGTTGCCATTGAATTATCAAAGCCGGATAAGCAAACATCTACATGCCTCGGAGCTTTGGAATGAATGTGGGAGCACATCGATCTCTCGGGCTCACGGCCGTATCTTCATTTTCTGTGTGTCCTGCATGTGCAAGACTCAAACAGCGATCAGTATACGATATAAGACTCAAGCTGAGGGGGCTGATATACAGTCGACACGTCTGCTAATTGTAAAAAGCAGTAGTGCAGCTGCTGACGGAATAAAGTGCCTGCAGAAGAGGAGAATAATAATCAAAACAATGAAAATGTTTCAGAAGATAGCAAATGCATCTCGCTCGCACTCGATGCAGTTTGATAAAAATCACTAAGTAGAAACAAAACAGTGTTTGGTTTTGAAGAAAACTGCCATAAATTGGTTGTTACTGCAGAACAAAGAATTAAAGATTGGAAACTTAATTAAGCTCCAAATCAGGAGGATGAATTTGCATGCCTACAACTGATTCATCCGCCATTTAATTACTATTTTTCTATTGCAGTTGGTTCGACAAATCTTTTTTTCACTAGTACAAAGAATTAATCTTTACACATTTATTCTGATCTAATCTTAAACATGTGTTTGTCCCTGGCTCAGTCTTTCCACACTGCATTCGTTGTAGAATCTGAAACACGATTGTCTTTTTCTCATACACAGCCCTCTTTGATCTTCAGTCTTTATATTCCAAGATGTGTTTTTTTTATGCCCGGCTGTAATCACACGTTTGTTTACATCGCTTCAGCGTTACGCCTGAAGTGAGTGAGTAAGTGATTTGTAGTGACAATCAAGAAGACGGCGACGGCGACCATTACCTCAGAATTACATATAGTAAGGAGGTGTAACAAATGATTAGCTACATGCCAAGAACAAAACATCATCAGAGCTTCTCTTTGGCATCGTTGATACATTAACTCTGCACTGTGAACGAGTGACTCATCTTCATTCACTCTAGTGTGTTCGGAGGGACGTGTGTCACTATGATACGTTCGTTCTTATGACTGAATGACAGATTGTGTTGATGCACATACAGGACTTTGATATCAACACGAGGCATCGACAGAGTTGATTGCAAGTAGAAGAATGTAGGTGGATGCATCCTTTGATATGTGAGTGTTGTCATGTCTGCTTGGATGTAAACACTCCCACTGTGTAGGATGGGGATCCCCGGATTTCTGTCGTGATTATAACTGTATTTCCCTCTGAATAACCCCGGCAGCACAGACTTGTGTTGTAGTACTGTTGTGTTCTTATGTGACACGTTCACTCTTGGCTTCATTATCAGTCCCTGAACTAACCTCGAGATGCTTTTACTGTAAGTCTCCTGCACACACCGAGGTCTGACTAGACTGTATGTTTTGCGTTGACATTGAAACGACCCCTATTAAAATACATCCTTACATTTCACTTTGTCTATAAATGAACTAACTAATTATATTCTTTACATGATATTCCTTTCTTGGATGAAAATCGTTCGACATCAGTGGGTTCGGCGGAAAGTGTGACTGCGTTTGAGAAACGTCTTCATTAGCCCGCGGAGGACTTGAAAGCAACATCCACTATAAACATTGTAGTCTCAGTCTGGATGGCAGCGCGGGCCAGAATCAAAGAGCGGAAACACACCGCACATCAGCAGCACGGAACTTGACTCGAATTATCAGACTTCACAGTGAACATTTATCAGGCTACAAAAGAGCAAATTAAAATTGAAGGTGTCTTTGAGGTGCAAACTTCCAGTGTTTTGGATATTCAAGAGCAAAACGTTCCCTCGATACAACTGTTGAAAAAAACATTCACACAGCACTGATTTATAGATAAGTTTTGTTAAAATGAAGATCTTTCTCCGTGGTGTTATGCAATTAAGTGGAGAACTGAGGAAATCATGTTTGGAGCTAATTTCAATTATTTTCATTCCATCCGAGCGCCGGTTACAAGAAAAGCGACTTGATGATCATATTGTTTCTTTACATTTTAAAAAAAAGCAGCTATACAGTGGATTCAATAGGATGCTATTATTTTCCTAATAACACGCTGCCAGAAATCAGGAGCTGACAAGTCATAAAGAAAATGATTGTGCATTATTCTCGTTTCTATGCAACAGTCTAATTAGCATTCGTTAATTGTGCCATTGTGTTCGGCTTGCAGAATCCTGGGTGATATCCCGAGATGAGCACGGTGAAAGCATGAAGTGTGTAGTTTGGAAGACCTCGTGATGAAGATGTCGATAGTCAAACTCAAGGCAGCATCTTATTTGATCCAGTAGATTGCAACGCCGTCTTTGTATTATAACCTAATCTAAGACTGATGTCCATAAAAAGGTGTTAAATCTTCTGAACCGAGCGTAGCTTTGATGCTACGCACACACACGTGCAACACACAAGAAAGGGAAGGTTCCCTGAATCATGTGATACTGACAGAAAGAAAAAGCTCAGACTTCTTTGCCTACGTAGGTTTTCCGGGGGGGTTAATGTGTTCATTCCTGTTAATGTGCATGTTGAAATGTGAATGGCCTGAAAGAATTTTTTTTTGGAACGAGTGCAAGTTTGTGCTATTATGTGCGGTGTCCTTTCTGGCGGCGCTGGCAGCACATTTAGAGGAAGAAACACACTCTATTGTGTGGATGATTTACGCTTAAAAAGACTGCGTCTATATGAGGACAAATTTAATTAAAAAAGAGAAAACGGTACCGTGCACGTGCGTATAACGTATGAGAATACGCTGGCCTACATTCGCCGTTCGTATTGCACGTTCTATTGTCCACACGTCTTTTGTCAGTTCCTTTCATTACAAATGCACATTTCACCGCACACACACACACTAAAAAGGCCATGTGCATAAGAAGAAGGACAGTCAGGAGCCGCGCATGAAGACAGGACCAAGACACCAGGAGCTTCTTTCTGCTCTCCCATCTTCTCCGCAGCTGTGCCCTCCGAGCCTCCCCTGGCATAAATGACCATTATGGCTCCATTAGGGCTGCTACGAGGAGGTCATTATGCCACTCTGAAAAACCAGGGATGAAGATGCTATTGGGGTCCCATCAGGGGAGAGAGACAGACTGAGTGAGAGAAACACATAACACTCAGTCATCCAGCTACTCCAGATGTCATGAAAGACAAACAGCGCTGCTGGTCCTATGAGTCATCCTCTTAAGTAGCAAAAGAATGGAGAGGAAGGATGATTAAGAAGCGGAGAGGTCGGTGGCAAGTGTAGCGAACGTGCAATGAGGATAGAGGTGGGTCATTTAGGGATTACCAGCTACGTTAAGAGATACACTATCCAGGTTTCTAAGAAAATACTGCTGAGTTCTTCACCACATTTTAAATGTGCATCATTCTGTTTCCCACTTCACATTATAATAATGTGTGTGTGTTGTTTGCACGCATGTGGTCTTAGGGAAGGATTGTGGGTTTTTACATAATACTTTTTTGTCTTGTTTGCCATTTTCTTCTCTTTTCACACGCTTCATCTGTGTGAAATCTGTTTCCCTGACATGTATAATGTCGAATGTCGCCGTGGTGGCCTCCGTTCCACCGACCACGCCTCAGACACGACGGCACACTGCAACATATCTAAATAACAGAAAATGACATTTCAAAATGCTTGAATCGCTGTGGAGGAGATGTCTCTTACTGTTCTGATGCAAATAGGACTCAACCCAGCAGGAGGTTCTGTGTTGTGTATCTTCTCATGCTTCTGACTGTTGGGAGCTGTGGCGGCGCCTGGTTGGCACAACCACAGGGGTTTGGCTGCCACAGCTGCACACATCTGCATCCTTGTTCAGCCGTCCTGGGTCAAGTTACCGCACCTCCGATCACTTTAATGATAATACTGCTGGACGAAATGCATGTTTGTTGTCTGGGCCTTTAGTTTTTTGGAACCTGAAGATGAGTCAGATATCAGGGAACCAAAATGAAACACCAGTGTGCCAGACAAGGTTGCAGTGAGGGAATATGGTGACATTCAAAAAATCTATTTTCACTTGCCAGTTTATGACATTGATTTTTTTAATTAGTGTGATGAAAAAGTTAATTTCGGAAAGTTATAACATAATAAATCATTTGTTTAACCAAAAGGAAAAACCTTCAGCATCTATCTGATAATAGGAAGAACAGTTGTGTAATATCGTATACTGGTGGAACCATGATAGTTTTCTGAAACAGTTATCGTACAATTAAAATTTCAGTGTAGAAAAATAGAGAAATTCTTGTTTTTAATCGCGAAAAAAATTCTGTAACTTGGTACGGCAGGGATTAGCCCCCATAGATTCAACAGGGTATTCCAATAGAAGGCGCATGCTGCACGGGAACAGCTGTCACCTCAGCATGTGTCGTGGAGCCGAGGAGGGCTGCTGACCTGTGAGTCTGGTATCTTGGTGGCTGTTCCTGAGGGCGGCATGCCCCTTTAAACTGGGGCAGAACCAACCATGCATATGATAAAAGCGCAAGAGGTCACACCAATGCATTGCTCTGAAGCATCAGTTAGCCTCCCAGGGTTTGGCACCTGTCTGCTGCCGGGAGACGGAGAGGTGCTGACATGAACTATATAGAGCTTTCAACTTTTTTAAGCAGAGGTAGCTGCCGCGAGGTTAATAGTTCAGGGCGGAGACGGGGAGGTGCGGCGGCAACGCTGTGACGTCCCTTCTTTCTTCTTTTTAGACAACGGCGAGGAAATAATGATCTGTCTGTTTGCCAAAGTGAACGCACGGATGAGCACAAAACATGCAAACTGACCGCACATCCGGGGTCACTCGAGCAGGGGTCAACCTAACCTGAGGCCCCTCATGCAGCAGGTAGCCAGATGACTGCTTGGTTTAACTGCAACTTCCTGTGAATCCAAACTACACAGTACAAAGAAGTGTGGAAGATGTCTCTTCAACCTTTCTGTCCAGATGATCTCTCGTCTTGCTGGACATAGCTCATTAATTCCTTGCGTGGACGATGATGTCTTTGGGACGTCTTGCGCAGTCGTCCTCGGCGTGCCCAGAGGTTTCCTCAAAGTCCGGACAACTTGTATTTCCCTTGTCAATACAACAGCTGGCAAGTTTCTTGGCTTCTATACTGAAACAGGTGGGAAAAGTCACTGGCCTGAGGCTGATGAGGAGTTTACCTGTGTCATGGGTGCGTGAAACATTGTGCTCCGAATCCACAGATCACCCTGTTAGCGTGTTTATTTTACTCACGAGACACTGGCAGTGGAACGTACAGCAGAGCTATCTGTAACGCTGGTCTCTACTGAACTTGAGTTACACAGCAGATTGTTCTTCGGATCCTGTGACCATCTCACTACATCTCTCACTACAAGCTGGGTGAGCTGTGACCCCAGCAAGTGGTCCCACAGGCTAGAGAGAGCGCTACAGGGCTGGAAGCAGATGGCCCTCCTGATGCCACTCTGACTCACAGATTGGTTTTAATTGCCAAGGCTGATCATTAGCCCAATGGGTCTGTAGAGGCCAGGGCACTCCATGAGTCGCAGGCCTTAAAATAGGGTCTGACGATGAGCGTTGTGATCTCATGCACTTCAGTGATCAAGCACAACGCATCTCTTTCTCATGCACACACAGGCATAAAACTGACATAATCAAAGACTCTTGAAGGCTGTGTAGAAGGCACTTTACCAGGGGCATCTCTATGCTTCCCTGTCTGTCTCTCTGACTCACTGTCTCCAAAGCAATGCTGACTGCACACCCGCACACACACACACAGACACACACACACCATAACACATACAGACTACCCAAGCTCCCCAGGCCATGACTCCGTTCCCAGTGACAGCAGTGAGTGTGCTGCTCTGACATCACTGGACAGCACTGAATGTCACGCCCTGTCTACTTCTGTGTGTGCAGTCATAGAGCTCGATCGCTCCCAGATCAGCTCGGCTCTGCATTAACTGCTCCCAAATCTGTTTTATGTACATGTGATTTGCTGTTAGAGGGAGACACTATAGGCTACTTGTATGTGCTTTCCCGGTGAAGAGATAGGAGGCACAGGCTGGATTCAGTGCAGCACTCAGCAACATCGCCCTCAGCCAGGCTAGTTTTTATGGTGTTATTGTATTTTTTGAGTGTAGATGCAGTAAGTACTGGTCATGCCCGCTTACTCATAAGTCAGATCATGTGCACATTCATGTGTACCTCCCCGGGTACGGCGAAAACTGCCACACACTGACAACACTGAAAGCTGGCTATTTCGGAAAAGACGGCTCACCTTATTTACCCGGGTCTTAAGTCACCCAAGGACAGCAGCAACATCCTCACACAAAAGCAGGAACACAGTTTGCCATGAAGACTCTTAAGGTTAAAGGAAGACTGGTGGCCCGCTGGGCCGTAACATCTGGGATTTTTTAAATATATTCTGGAGATTTTCTCTGTTTTATATAAAGACTTAATTCTTTAGTCATACTGAATCGTAAATATAACACAGGTTTAATATCTATGAGCCAAATCCTGCGATGTGAATGGATCAGGAATGAAATAGCCAATGAGAGCGAGCTGAAGCCGGATGGTGCGTTATCATGTAGCAGTAGCTAGCACGAACCCCATATGAATTCACATGCTGCAAAACATTCAAGCCATGTGATTTGGACTTCTCTGAAGCCTCACATTTGGTCCAGGCTCCCTTAAGGACTGAACTTTCACGACCAGCTATTCCCATTTAAGCGACAAGCCGCTCCTTCGACTTTTACTCAGCACCCCCCGCCGCTTAATGAAACAATAAACGCACTCGGCCCCTGGGCCTGAACATATTTTTGGGGGAACCCTGGAGACAGTCGAGGTTCCTGTGGTTGGACGATGAGCTGCTCTAAGCGTCCGAGTGGCAAAGCTAAACCTCATTATGTCTCAACTGCTGAGCTGCTGGTCTAGAAATTAATTTCTGAGCTGCCCCGTGTCTCACATGGCTACGGCCTTTGAACGCTGTCGGAGACCAGCAGCAGAAAGGAAAGGGTGCAGAGACATTTACGCAGACAGAGGATTGAAAAAAAAAAGTGCGTCTGTGAGACCATGCTCCATGTCTGCTGCTTGTTGTTTTGATGCCACCCACTGTTTGAGAGCTCCAGGCCCAGCGAGTTTGATACTTGCTAGGTCTCTACCCAGTTGCCCCCTCATTTCCTTCCAGCCTTCCATTCCTCCCTCCTGCTGACTGTGCTAACAGCTCTCCAGTTGGTCTCATCACTTTGTCCCCAGTGCCTTGCCATGTGCATGCATACACACACACACACATATTCAAATATTCATGATCACAGCACACAGCCCTCTGCCTACCTCCACTCTATGTGGAAACATTGTTTACATCTCCAGTAATCAAGTGGAAGTCAAGTGCTATTTTTGGGTCGTGCCACATTTTACCCTGCTTGCCCCTTTGGTATCATGAGCACTGCTAAATTGTGCAACTGCAATGACATGAACCCAACTAAAATATAATGAAGTCTGTGAGGGCTCCATCCTCACTGTGAAATCATGTGCATAAAAATCGTGTCTTCAGCGCCGCAGCTTGTCATCATTATCACTAACATGAATGCCTGCCATGTTATTTTCATCCGTCATTCAAGTTCAGCTCACTGAAGTGTTTTTTGGGAAACACACTGATCAATGCAAATCCACAAACACGCAACACATGATGCAATGACATTCAATACACCTACTTTCATTTGAAATTACCCCTCTTCATCATTCATCTGTCCCCTCCACTGCCGCTCTCAGAACCGGGAGATAGGTATTAAAATGCATTCAAAATTAAGGCTGTTTACTTGGACACTAATGAGAGGAGGCTTAAGTAGTCTAGTTTAATTAGTCTGATTGGCTCCATTGGGACCGCACAGACAGGGCCATAACAACTGATTCACACAGAGCACATAGGACCTTTTCATACTCTCTGAGTGTCAGAAGTGATGTCTGAGGAGACCGGACAGCAGAGACATGTTGCCTTCTCCGATCCCAGTTCGGAAAAGGAGCACTGCAGTTAAATGCACTGAAGCAGACCATTACATAAGCACCACTGCAAGGTCAGACATCTGTGTCCTTCCCTGTCCGTCTCCCTCTATTTAAGGCGGTTGTTTCGTAACCGGGAGTGTTAACCCCCTTAAGATCGGACTGTTTGTAAACATAGTAATCACACTCACAAGCGGGCGGAGATCGCCAAGACGGGAAGGTCTCGGGTTGCATTCGACCCCTGCAGCAGTCGGTTTGCAGTGAGACTCCGATCGGCTCAACGTTTCACACAGGCCGACTGCAATTCAGGAGTGAAGGGCCTGAAAATAATATATTTAATGTAGAGCAGCACCAACACAAACATCCATAAAGAACTGATTCATTGGTGCGAATACAGCCGGTCTAATGTATTTTATCACAAAAGTAAATGTCAGTCTTTATTATGGACGGTGTTTTTTTTTAATGTGTTTTTTATTTAAGCCATTAAAATGTCCACCAGCCGACGTTGATCTGGGATGTTTTAATGATTTAATTAACGGCACGGAGAAAGTGACCCGAGTATCCAAAGGTGCTTGAACATTTTTTCCCGATCAGCTCGCCGCCGTCTTGCGACAGAGCTCCCCGCGTGTTAAGTAGACCGAGCGGTTACCTCCCTGAGGGGGAATCCTCTCGGTAAGATTTCTTATCAGGCGGAGAAGAGTTTGCATATGACTTCCATTTGTTTACAACTTCGGACTGCCGTTAGATGTTGCAACAGATGAATCGGAACAAATCAAACAAGCTCCACGTGTGAATACGCCCTCAATGCTCCGGCATTACGGTTTGAGGATCATTTCACTGCTCACTTAACCAAATGAAGTTAAATGTTTTGCCTTATCTATTCTCAGTTTGAAGTACATGTTCCTCCGGTGTTTGTATCTGCCTTCCTCCATCTGTTACAGCTATGTGTGAGCAACTGAGAGTGTTATTGATTTTTATGTGGAAGTAGACTGTGTTTAGATCAAGTTTGCAGCATAGAGGTTTCCCTTTTTTTTTTTTTTTTCCTGAAGTGCACGAGAAGGAGCACAAAGAAGAGGTCAAAAGTGCGGCTACACTTCAATAAAGAGCCTAGCTTGTCCTCTTTGATGCTACGCTGCTATGCACTTCAGCTACAAAGAAACGGCACTCATGTCGCAGAGGAGTGAAGTTAAAGACACCGCGCTTTGCCTGACAACATCACGGTCACTCTCACAGTGTACGGTCGTGTGATATGTGTGCAGGTTTGCAGCTTCGAAGGCCGGAGTTAACGGTATTATGAGCAATGAGGATACAAAATGATGTAGGGTTAATTAATCGTGTATTATCAACATATTAAGGTGGTAATCCGCCTTACCAATTCACGATGCCATTTTGGACAGTGAGTCTGGAGATTTCTCCTCGACTCGAGAGCTGTGCGTCGAGCGCCCTTGTGTGCAGGAACCCACCCTGCTGAAGTGTCCTTAAGCAAATCACTCGGTCCCTCCCTGCTCCAGCGACGCCGATCTTTAGCGTACCCACGCCTGACCTCTGACCTTCCTATGGAGAGAGACGGGTATGATTCCCCCCGCATGAATCACTCGAGACACAATGTGTTTATCATCCGTCCAACACACGCTGCCCTCCGGAGCCGGCCGGTGAATGTCGTGCAGCATGAATGACTAATCTGTAAATCCGACCTCTTACAGGTGCAGGAGTTTGAGTGGGTACGATGACGTTTCGAGCTAATTTTAGTACATTGTTATACGTTTTGAAGGGACAGAGCAGCTTGTTATTACACCAAATATATCTCCTTCCTGGCCTCATCATCTTCCTTCAAAAGGTATAAGATTACATGTGTTATTACCAGCCTAAAGCCGGGCTTTGCTGAGCTCCGGCTCACCACCGCTACTGCGATTGACTTTTTCTCTTCCCAATCACAGGTCACAAAGTCCTAATGGCAAAGGATCAGCGCGCCAAATGGTTTCATTACGTTAAGAAACCTTTTTGTCTGTGGCGAAAAAAAAACGGCACACACAGAAACAAACACACCCACACGGGAGACATTTAGACGAGAAGAGAGATCGTTCAGCTTCCGTACATTCTCAGTATTTGTAGAATTAAAGGTTGTCTGGTGATGTATATAAATGTTGTTCATTAGTTGTTGGAGTGAACTGGTTCATGTTTTCATGTCCTCTGAGTTTCTTGTTGTGGGCAGAATGATGACATGCTGGCTTGCATTATTTGGGAAGCTGCTGCGTCAGCCTGATTAATAATGAGAGTCACCTGCGGGTGACCTACTCAGTTCGCTTGCCTGAGGCGAACCGGAGCAGGGCGGCTTTGCCCGGAACGTCTGTGCAGCAATAAAGAAAATAAATATTGATTTATCGGAGCGCTTTCCTCGAGTATTTAGTTTTCGATGGCAATTTGCAGTTGATTAATACACATTTATAGACGTACGGCTTTACACTGAAGATATTTATACAGTATAGATAATGAATAATTATTATCTTGGCTTGTGTCTGTAGAGACAGTGTATATATATAGACCAAGTGTTATGATGACACCTCTGTGTTTCAGCTCATCTCTTCAGGTGTTCATATGTAATAAATAAAGACCAGGGCTTTTATTTTGAAATTATTAGAACATGTCAGAGCAGTTTTTTAGCTCTAATATTTACCCAGCTAAATACACATGCCTTCATCTCACCTCATTATGTTGTACAGGTGCAGTATTGGTAAATAAGGGTGTAGTTCAATTAAAGTAAACAACTTGACTTACTCAGCTACTCGTCTTCACAGGAGCTTCATCCCAGTCGAGCTGATGTATGAGGGGACGTATGGGAGAAGAGGCTAATAGAAAAAACAGCAATGAAAATCAATTTAATTCTGTATGGATTCCAGGTGTCACAAAATCAACATCAATTTGCTGTTTTGTTTTAGTTGACTTAATGTTTCCACCTTGCAGTCCCCCAGCCACTTCAGACCCACTGTTTGGCATCCTGTCCACCGCGTGACCTTTGTGCTGCGTGCACAGACTCCAAACACTCGGAGCAAGCAGATGTACGCTTGGCGAGATTAATTTGAATGATTGACAAGCAACCCAGCTATCTTAATCAAGTTATGCTTACTCTGATTAGGACTTTAATGTGAGTAAGATAACCTGGTTAATGTGTTTACATGAGAGTTGCAATAATATGCGTATTGCATTAGTCTGGTTATAATTGAATTATTGGTGAGCATGTAAATGTCATTTCTCGCGCTGGCTCATTCCCAGACAGCCGTCCTCTGTATTGTATGTGAGGGAAGTCTCGGTTTGTGGTGAGAAGTCTTTGCTGATCAGAGGGAAAGGTGAGACATGAGCATGTGTGCAGCAGTTCATGTGAACGCCACCTGGCTCCCCCTCCGCTCTGTGATTTATGCCTTTGATAACCGCAAGCCAGAGATGCTTTTAACAACAACAAAGTGGTGCAGAAAGATGACAACAATGGGATACTTGTCAGTCTGGAGATGAAAAGATGTCTTGAGGTGGCTGCCTCTTTTGTAACCTTGATATATAATTGTTCTTTTGTTTTGATAATTTGTCTCCATGTGTTTCTCTATATCTTATCAAAGGTTATTGATGAAGCGAAATGTGAAGAGGAGTCGGTTCTTCCACCTCTGACAGAATGCCCTCCTCCTCCCGAGAGCGGGCGGCAGTGTGCTTCAGTGCCTCGGCTGCGACTTATCAACGGACTTATTTCCGCCGGCTTGTCCGTCTTACTGTCTCATAGTGACAGGAACAAAATGCAACTTCTGTACATTTTGTTCTTGTATTTTTTTAATTGAATCTTCTCAGATTTTGATGTTGTTTTTTTATATTTTATGAACTGAATAAGTATGAAGGATATCAGTGCTTTATCTTAAGGAATACACACATATTTCATAATACTGTTTTCCTTTGTAGTGATGATTATTCGTTGGTGGAACAGAGTTTGTTGGAGGTACGGCTGTTATTTATCAGCAAACAATGTAATTTGATTACTTTAAAATGTTCTATTTGGCACCTTGCAGAATTCTGAGAGAACGAATCCGTCTTTGTCCATCTCCTCTCTTTGTCTCCTCTTTCCTACGGACGTGGCTGCTGTCCTCCTCTGTCCATCTGTCTTACTCACCTCTGCTCTTTTCTCTTCATTTGTCTCACTCCTTCTATCTGCCCCCAAAATCGACTGTAGCTGCAGGCTAAAAGGCTTCTTTCCCCATTCAATATCCTCCTTTTCAATCCAAGAAGAGTTTTTAACCGGCTTAGCCTGTAAATTCTGTTAGACAGCAAGCTAACCAAGTTAAATGCACAGTGTGTCTGGAAATGTGCGTATTTGTTATCAATATTACTGCGAGCCGTGTGCAGTGTTAACAGAGCAGCATGAAGGATCTAGTGACATCTAGCAGTCGACTTGTAGCATGCAACCCCTCGCCTCATCCTGTCCATGTGAGAATCAGCATGACAATTGTCTCAGTTGGCTGTAACTTTGCTAACCTAACATTTCTCTAACAGTCAGCAAAGAGGAAATAACAGAGGAGCAGCAGATACGTCAGAGACTTTGGTCAATAACATCTGGACGTGCAGAGAGCCAACTTACGTTTTTCACAGCCAACTCCAGAGCTGCGTCTGGATAACGGCTGTTTTCGCTGTGATATAATTGCAATAAATGGAACAAAGTAATGCCGAATTAACTATATCATAATGCTGATTTATAAAACATACGTTGTCATGCTTTGTCAGGTCTGTGCGCCGGACAACGAGCAAAAAACCTTTTAAATGCTAGTTTTTTAAATGGAATTCTGCTCAGATCGAATTTTCAGCTGGTTCATCTCCCTGCAACCTCTCATTGCTCCTAATAATAAAAGGGAGATACAGCTAAAACATCCTTATCGTCATCAGGCTCTCATCCCTTGTCACTTTGTTCGTCCTCTGCATCTTCTCTGTGTTGATGGTTGGCCAGCTGATGCCCTGGTGTAAACAACAAGACCATGGTGTTGCTGCTCAAATGCATTCAGCAACAAACGTGTACAAAGTAAATCCACAGATAAAACCAAGCAGAGCAAATTCTGGTTTGTCCATTCTGGGCCACTGTAGATGCAGCATGGTGGGGCTGCATGGAAGAAGACTTGTGCCCCTATTAGATATAAAGGGCTCATTCTAAGCTAAAATCCTGGTTAAAAAAAAACGTTAATGCTTTACATTTTTAGTTCAATGTTAAAACGTCTCAGTGTAGAACTAGTGCGGTTAATGTTCACTATAAGGGAGATTAAGAAAATGTGGGCATAGGCAACTTGATCCATAGAGCCTCCATAGAAATATCAGCTGTCCCCAGGCTCCCTCTGTGCATTAGATAGTTGACAGTCTTCTCATATCAGAAATGAGTGGAGTGCGCTGTGACTGATGGAGCTCCTTTGTCAATGATGGGTGAGCTGCTGCTGGCAGTTTTGGGCCAAAGAACAGTACAGATTACATTAACATCAGTCAAGCTGTTGTCAGACCGGTAGGACATAAATAGAACCTTATTGATGCATAATGCAACAAATTTACTGAGTAATAGGATCAGAAAGAGAGTATTAAATGTAGGAAGGCAGAAAGCCAAGAAGAGGGGCAGGAACATATGGGGAGAGGACTTCATGAGAAAGATTCTAGTGTAATGTTCATGTGTGAGGTAGTCGGGTCGGCAGATCGCAGCTGACCTGACGCTGTCACCTTTCTGCAGGGTTGAGCGTGCTCTGGACGCGGACTGGCTTTTTTCTGGCCGTGAATGTGGAAAAAAATTGTGACTTTAGGGAGTATACATCATCAGTAGTCATGAGAGGCTCCGTGCGGGGGCTAGCATTCATTTTACCAATCACATCACATACTTTTCTCCTGTTTAAAAGTAGCGAGTGCTTTGACAGTTTTTGAAATAGAGAAGACAAACCTCTTGACCTGGTCTGTACAGGCAAAGGCGGCGCAAGCAGAAATCCTTGACACATAAATTGCACTGTGCTATTTGATCACAACTGACACTGCCCCCCTACTGCATTCTGCTTTTTCTTCACTACAGTCGGGTTCACAGACACTCACAGATACAGGGTGCAGGTAAGAAAAGAAGTGTTTGTGCCCCTGAGGGAAGCGTTAGTGCCATAAAGCCCCGGTATGTTCTATGCCATGAAAAGACCCTTGTGTGCACTGGATGCACACTGTGCTTGTTCAGCACAGACTTGTGCGGCGTGCAGTTGTGACCTGTGAGTGGTAAAGGAAACGTTGCTTTGGCTAATTTGTTATTCAAGGTATGGAGGAATATGTTGCACCAATGTCTGAACTGGTGAGAGTTATTGTTAAGTGGAATGTCCAGCAAGCACCTCTTTTGACGCTTTCACCCGATTGCGCCTCTTCTCTCACCTGCACTGAGCAGGCTGCACCGTGCACCTAAATAAAACATAGATGTTCAAAGCTAATTTCAATATATTACCAGGCAGTTTAAACTGCAGAAAGGCAGAGCAGTTGATGCCGTAGATGAATTTGAATATCATTCGAAACGTTCTGCTGTTTGTCCGGATAAAAATGCAATTCTTTTTGAAAGGCGGAAACGTCTGTAAAATAAAAATTGGAGACATTCCTCATCTTTCTCGCGGTCTAATCGTTCTTCCTCTCTGCGTGCACCTCCTGAAGAAGACAGAATTTCTGTGCTGCAGGCTTGCGGAGGCAAAGCTGAGGACAGTTCCCCGGAGTCCGGACACCAAGGCCCCCGGGCTTCCACAGCTCATAAACAGATGTGTCCTTGTCCCCAGCCAAGCGCAGCCACTCAAGTGGCAAAGCAGGGGCCCAATAATTGTGAAGAATTGAAAGCTAAATATTGGCTTTATCTCCTCAGTAATAAAAGGGCCATGAAATTGATTTAATGCTGCAGCGCTTCTCTTGGGTGGCTTCTTACAGCGTGAGCACAAAACAATGAGCAGCAGCCATCTATTAATTAACCCACCTAATCCTGCAAAGTTAATCTCTCACCACAACTTTGCCCGCAACTAACTTCCAAGCCAGTAGGTCTATTGGGGGTGTCATGGCAATGGCAGCGAGGGGAAGATAGATTCAGCACTTAGAAATGGAGAGAGAGAGAGAGGGGGAAAGTAGTGAAAAGTGCTGCATGAAACTCCGGTCCAAGAGCAACATTGTGGAAAAGCAGGACTGTGCGTCCGCCAGCATCGTCTCATAGATGATTTGTGTCGTAGTGAGAAGAGCTGGAGGATGTCATTTGAGGCTGTTTTTATCACGTTGGTGTGGTTTCAAAGGCATAAATGTGGCTGTTATTAGATGCCTGTTTAACCGTCCTTTTGTGATTATCTTTCCTTCCCCCACCGCACTGCCTCAGTCCATTATTTTCCCCCGGAGCTGTTGGGGAGTCGGGGGAAAGTGGCATTTCTTTCTCTTCTTCACCTGCTGCAGGTCGCAGCATGGTGGCATCTTATACCCAACACGGCCATATTGTTTCGACAGAGTTGTGAATTACCTCCTTCTCAGCCATCTAATGAAAAGCTATGTGTTTTTCTCTTCGGCTGCGGCTCATCTGACCCTGCCCTCTCACCTCCTCCCCTCCCCCCCCACCCCCATTTCATCAGTCTTTTGTGCGAGCCCCTCTTCATGGAATAGCACTCCAAGGCTGGCTCGAAAAATAGGTCACCTGCTGGTTCTCCCCTCACCTCCGCAGCATTCGAAAAACAATCCTCTCAGGTGTCCTGTGCTATTTTGTAATGTCTAAACCACAGTCTCCTGGATGTGGACAAACCACACAAGAGACACACACACACACACACATGCACAGAGCTTCGGTTAAAAAATCAAGAGAAACTCCAATTGAGGGGATTTGTAGATCATGTCTTTGCTAGTGAGGAAAGTATTTCCTGTGGAGATAATTTTAGGAGGCTGATTAGGCATCGACGGTGTTGAGCCCAGAGTGAGGAATCTCATCACCACCACTAATGACATGCCATTCCTGCTCTGCAAGAGGAGCCCGGGCCCTCGGCATGGACGAGCCTCTGTCACCCACCTCTAGCTACTGTGTTCATTAAGGCCAACAACTTAATTACAATTCACAGATACTGCCTTGGATTAATTACAGGCTGATTAGTAGGCGAATATTTGTTGGAATAATTAGATCCTACAGAAAGAGATTTGTATTTGCGAGGTGTTTGCTTTATTCGAGACTATTTGGTCAGAATTATGCCTCTGTTCAAATATGTAATTTGAAAGCTTTAGAAATCGCAGCGTTGGAATACTATAAGTGTTTACATATAAATGTTTACGCAGGAGATTTGCTTACAGATTGAAAGACAAATCATCCAACACATGTCTCCGTCTGTTTGTGGGGAGCGTGGAACCGCTGTATATCTGCCGCCAACAATAAAAGTGGAATACTTTACCTCTTAGATTTCAGCGGGGAATTCTTATTCCATGAAAACTCACAGTAATTGGGAGCAAAGAATGAAGGGAACGTGCCCAGAGGTTGGGCTATTATGTCCATGTCTATGCAGCTCGGAAGTGGATGTAATCTTCCAGCCAAATCATGTGACCCACGGAGCAAGATTATTTTACTAACATGATTAAGAACCTGCAGATTATTGACCCACCTGCAGTCAGTTTACTCAAAGAATTTATAATTGAATAATAATTTGCACCTTTTCAGTTAGACAGAAATCTGAGAGGAAAAAACTCTGAGCGAGCACTTATACTAAGTGCACATCCTAACTCTAATGTACGTCACTAACTGGCATCTCTGTACACGTCTGTGCAGACGATAAAGCATGCATCATTTAAAAAAAACAACAGTTCAAACCTGTGTTATATATATTCGGTCCGCTTGAATGCACACTGCACTGCTGAGTCCAGGTCTGCAGGAACCGCAGCAGTTTATCATCTACTGAAGTTGCCTTCACATCAATGTCAGTTGTTATTGTCGTTATATCATTAAGTTCAGTGATTAAACCCATAGACTGTATAAAATGACAAGCTGGAGCCTCCAAGTTTGAAAAGTGAGTGCCAGCTGCTTTAAACCGGCATTTGTGTAATGGCCTGCAGGGGGCGATGTCACTGGTATTGAAGCCTAGAAGAAAGTCAAACATTCTCACGTCCATTTATTATCCCAGTAAACACTTCATGATGAATCTTTGGATCCAATAACTAGTGTTCTTCACTACAGTACGCTTTGGGGCGGGGCTACCTTCTGAGTGGCAGCTCGCTAACATCTGTTATTTGTAGTTTTAGCTGAGGCACTCATCGCTACGTCTGTGTGGGCCAGTGGGTTGGCAGCGTTTTGAATATCACAGCAGGATCTATAAGAGTCTGCTGATAGATGTCGCCCTGACATGAGCCCCTGCCTGACAGCTTGTTTTATCCTGTAGCTCAGTGCTGGTATCAACATTCTCCTGTAGCTCTGGGACAAACTTATCCATGTGCAGGAAGTGATGTGTGTGTATGTGTGTGTATGTGCCTGCAGGCTTCCCAGCAACAGCATACGGACCGGTGGCAGCGGCAGCAGTAGCAGCAGCACGTGGCTCAGGTAGGGGGGCCCGTGGAAGAGGCGGCTACTTGGCGTACCCACAGAGCACAGGGCCAGGTAAACGCTCTGTCCATGTTCTGTGTGGCTGCTGCTCTCTCCAACTTCTCCTGCTCTGCTTCTTCCTATAGACATAGTCGCTCAAGCTCCCATGCACACACTCGCCAGCATTCAGACAGAGAGCGATGTACACAGACACTATAGATACGGACATGTAGTAACATATCCAAGAACCTCAGGGTGCATCGAACATGATGAACTTAACCACCTCCAAGTAGAAATCCTTCCAGCCATTCAATCAACTCTGCAGGATGGAATATACAGTACATATAAGTACATATACACTGGCAGTTTAAAAACATATTTTCATCCACACTTATGATGATTATCATCTATAGAAAACTAATCAATTAAATTAAAATACAAATGTGCACAGTGTTTTTATACAAAAGGTGAATTTAACACAGGTTCATATGTAGTTTTACACTGTTGAACTTGAACTGTGGCTCCAGTTTTCCTGCTTGTTGTTGAGGAGTAGCAGCAGGTTTAACCTCGGTGTTACGACTCTTTTCTGGTCACACCAGAAGGTTTGAGAGTCAAAGACCATGAAAACACAAGTTATAGTTGTAGTCTGCTGTTACGCTCGTACGCTACGAAAGTAAATAGATATGTTAAAAGTTTCAGTCAGCACATCTTGAGTCGGTACGTACGACGCCCGTAGATATCAAGTTACAATACTTAGAGTATGTGCCGGGGGAGATGTTCCGAGAATAGGATGCAAGTTTTTTTCCGCCTCTAACGCAGAATCGATCAACTTGTCGGCTTCGTTTAGACGTCTTGCCTTTTCCACCCTTACAACTGTAGATCATTCAATAGCTGTCAATAATAGCTCCCCTGACTGAGCACACAGCCTCTTACTTTACTCTTTCCTAATCAGACACACTATAAGAAGCTTGTTAGAGAAAATCTGCATTCAGTGTGATTCAGACGTCTCGTTTGCGCCATCAGTCCCGGTAACTTTGTTAAAGTAGACGGACGTGAACACACCGACGGCACCGGTACAGGCGGCTATAGAGGATGCAAACTACCTGTGTGTGCACACATACAGACAACAGCAAATCCAACCCACCTGTCCTCGTTTGAACCTAATTCAAATCAACAGAGGGAACACTGGAAGCCAATCAGATGCTCCGTCTTTCACATCGGGGTATTTGATTTTTGCATTTTCAAAACAAACAATTTGCCCAACAATTGCAATGCACATCAGTAGAAGCAGGAATGTTGATTTGGGGTTAGCAGCAGCCAGGAAGCAAGAGACGTGATGGCAGCCATTATGTACAGTTTAATTCTGACAGCTGCAAATGGAAGAGAGACAAGTATGATTATGAACAGGGGGGGGCGAGGGGAGGGGAGGGTGGAGGGGAGGGTGGAGGGTTAGCGTGGTAAACAGTGACATCATGGGCCTGTTCTAGAGAACCTGAGCACACATGAGCCTCCTTTTAGGAAAACATCGTCCCCATGATTGCTCATTATACGTCAGAATCTGCCTGCAAAGCACCAATATGATTGAACCAATACAACCTAGAATATGAAGGTAATTTGACTACAATCATCCGTAGGTTTGATTCCTGCATCGCCTCTACTCTGTTCTATTGTATCTTTTCATAGGTATAAGTGAATAATGAGCAATTGATGGTTTATGTTGTGGTTTATATATATAATGCACATGACTTACTGTGTTGATTAATCCAGTCATCGGTCTCCTCTCTCTGTTCAGACACAGACAGAACAGAGGAGCTTCCTCTCTGTCTGCATCTCTGCACAATCTGACCATTTAATCTGTAGCTCTCAGCCCCAAATATCATTTCTGGTGCTATTTTTTTTTTTGCCAAATTCTGTCATTTTGTGTAGTGTATTTTAAAAAGTGGCTTTTTGTGATGTAAGTGCGGATTATTTGTGCTTTAACTCCACCTACAGTTGCCACAGAGCACAACATATTGACGTAGCGTCTTCTAAGTGAGAGGGAAGCAGGATCAGAGGTCCTCACCTGAATTGACAAAATAAATGTTTAAATATCGGATTTATCGGATCTCAAATTACAGTTTGACCCTTCAACTCTTTGTTTATTTCTCTCTAAAAGAAACCCGAGGTGCAAATATTTCCTCCGCGTGTGCTGTGAGGCTTGTTTGTCGACCCGTCAGTGGCGCACGGTGTCGAGAGGAACATGGAAAAACATTTCAATCCCTGACACAGTGCACTCTCACCCTACTCCCGATGCTCGACAGACAAAATGACAGCATGCTGACTTCACCTCTCTTTGACAGAACACTGCTGATGACAAGGTGTATTTTGGACTTGGCACTGTGGCCTGGCACTCGCAGCGAGCAAACCATAACCTTGACACGGCGATAGTTGTGTCGGCGTAACGAGAAAAAGAAAAGTAAATAAAAGTAAATGCTTAATGTAGGTGAATCAATTAAAGATAACCGGATATCACAGTAGGAACAACAAAACATTGACAGCCAGATTTTGTGTCTCGCAGTCTCTTTATCACCTAATTCATTGTCTATTTGTAGAACTGGAGCGTGTCAGGTCCAAACAATAACCACACCGGACCTGAAACCGACAGCGTCCAGTGTTTTATATCCAAACCCGTCAAGGAATCCGTATTCTAAATAGGAAGTAGTGACAGTAGACAGTAGTGTCGTCACTGCCCTGCATTAACTCTGATACGATGACGTGTTTTTAGCTTGTATTTAATTTTTTCTGATCGCTAACCATGTTTAATCTTAATGTTGGTGGACAGTTCCATGATTCGGCTAAATTACTGCGGGCACTAAGTGATTCCCTTCAGTTGCAGGTGACATAAGTGTGCGGTTAGAGGACAGTGGCATGTGCTGAGTCTGATATAAAAATAAAAGGCACAGTGTGCTCTTTATGTGAACCGGCCAAGTGGCTGCTCACAACAACATCCTTCATGTTAAAGTGTTATTGTTCGGGAAGTCTGACCATCACGTTTTATTAAGTAAGAATAAAATGCAAGATGGTGACATTTTTTAAGAGGTGGGACCTTCTCTGCTGCCCTGATCTCCACCTGGAGTCTGTTGCACCAGTAAAGTGCAAGAACAACTAAGCTTGCTACATGTTTGTGAGGATGTTTGCCACTGGCTGCAGGCAGGAGGCGATCAGAGAGATCCGGCTACTGCAAAGAATTTCGCCTGGAGGAAGAGAGGTGCTGGTCTGTACTTGACTTCATAGGCTGGCAACACAGTTTGAACCTGAATTGAACTACTACAGGGACCATTCGAGGGTGAAAAGGGCAGTCATATTAGGGATCAGTTGGGGGGGCAGCTGAACGTCTATTGAGACAAGCGAGGAAGAAAGTGCTTATCTGAAGATGACTCGGCATGTGCCAGCTCCTTACAATCTACCTTTGCTGTTGATGGACAGGTTGTTGATTCCTCAGCTGAATGTTAATATTAGACATTTATATCAATAAGGTACAAACTGAAGAATAATTTAATTCCCAGCTAATTAAATGCACTGAGAACGTCAGACTGTTATTAATCATCGTTTTATTGTTTGTCATGAAGCTAAAGCTAACTGAAAAAACAAGTGATGAAGATGGTTCTGACAGCCCAAGGAACTTCCCAGGTCCCCAATCTACTCTGTTTAAGTGTTTTCCTGAGACCCACTGAGCTTTCTGGTTATCTCAGATGTCAATGTCAGATCTCAGCTTCACCCACAGAGTTCAGAAAGCTCCATTTATTTGCATTCGCTGATGCATCCTGCAGACAGTCGCGGAGGTGTGTCGGGACGGACTTCACATTTCAAAAACCCATTTCTGAATTCTTACACTATTTCCTGCTCTCCTGTTCACTCGAGTCACTTCTGCGTAGAACCTCGAATTAAATAGAGGAAAGATTTAGTGACAGACATTTCAAATTTAAGGTCATTATCAGTTTCCTCCCAATAAGCTCTGTGATCTTCAGCAGTGCCCGAGAGGCAAGCAGGACTGGCTGTGTGCACTGGGCTTAATCGATGTGACTCTTAATGAGCTCAGGTCCATTTGTCCCAGATGCTAATCTGCAGAACTGGTGCCAGAAGCGCTTTACATGTATTTACTGCAAAATAACAGGAGCAGGCATGCCAAGCCCATCCTGCTTGGGTTTTTTTTTTTTGTCTAAGGCCTAGGAAAAGTTGTGACACATAGGAGAGGGCGAAACGTCCCTTTGCGCTTTGACCACAAATCTGTGGATCTCACAGCTGTGGGTAGCAGATGCTCTGAGGTTACAGGCACAGGCCTTTAGGGACATCACCACTCTGCCCTCCAGGGGCTGCATGCATAACACACTCTACAAAGGAAATCCACAGATGGCTTAAGGGGAGTTTAAGGTTTTTTTTGTCCTGTGATTTCATTTTATTATTTGTGACATTTACCACATTATGTCACCGCTGTAGAAATAACTTGCAGTTCAATCAAATTCCCCTTGTATGTAAATTAACGTTAGTTATAGCGGACGCCGGACGCTTAAAATTTATTCCTAGTGAGTCTTAGATTTCTTCAATCCACATAAGCCTGACCAGACATGTTTGAAAAAGTGTGTTCAGCGGAAAGGCCAGCGCTGTCAACCCTGAGTCTGCTCAAATTGGGTTGTGTGGACTGTCGATAACTGAGTGCCCTTTCTTAGTTCCAACCGGAGCATATCCCACACGGCGCAAAATCTGCATTGAAATCATTTAGTGTGGCCTGTGAGGGCTTCCGTGCAGCAAATTAGTGTGCACTCATTTACTACACAGTTTTACACATGATTCCCTGTTCATGTTCCCTCTTCCTCCGAAAACTTCCCGCAGCCACTCCCCGACCGAGAGACGAAGGTAAATATTAATCAGTAGCTCTGTTGAGTTTGTCCACTGGAAAGAACAATAAGAAAAAGGGAAAGGGTATAAAACGAGAAGTAAGAAAAAACAGAGGGACGAGTACGGGTGAGTAAATGCGAGGAGAAATCATCTGTTAAAATTCATTAGCCAAGCTTCTCTGAACACAAAATGACAAGACATTAAATATGTATTATTTATGAAATGCCTGTGCTCTCTGAAAAGGGTGTCTAGTGCTGTTAATTACTCAGCCATTCATTCAGAAAAGATTATTTCAAATGGAAAGTGAAAGCAGAGCTCGACAGCAAAAGAGCTGTTAGTTTCTTTCACGCTATTTTTAAATGACATTGGTGAAAATGGAAAAGCTAATTATGGTAGCTCTAAAATTCAATGCTAATTCGAGAAGCAGCATGTCAGGTTTATTGACATCTTCTGCGGAGTGATGTGGTTTGATGGCCACCGAGGAATCTCTCCGCCGCTGAGAGGGAAGAGGGAGGGGAGGAGGGGGGGGGGTTGCGTGATGAATCATTCCTTGCAGAAAAACTGAAAATAACCTTTGTTAATAGAATTTGATATTCAGGGGTTACATGGGGCCGGGGCTGTCCAGGAATAGGCCTGCGCTCTGTCATCGCGGAGCGCTCAGCCTCTCACATCTTCAGAAACGTTTTCTCCACTACAACACGTCTCCTTCTTCTTCTTCGCTGTAGAGGATGTAAATAACGTGATGTAAGAACGTCACAGCTTCACGGATTCTGCTTCTGTCAGGACATCAGTCACCTGTCGGTCGGACGGCTCAGATGACGCAGTGATAAGTGGATGAAAAATCAGGGAGAGAACCAGGTCGGAAAAGTGACATCAGAGACGGTTCAGAAATGAGATGACACACTGAGGAGTAATTTCCTGTATCGGCGCCATGCGGGGTTTTTTTTTTCACTGCAGTGCTGCTGACGTCTAAAACAAATGTACATGTTAGACTGGAGTGAAACCAGTTTCCATTCATCCACACGATATTCACAACACTTCCAAATGAGGAGGGGATGATGGGAGAGGCAGTTAGATGAGTTAAACATTAAGATAGTTTACAGTCTAGCTCCAGTGGTTCTATTAACTGGGAGACTAGTTTGTTTAAGGTTTTAAAATACAGATGAAAAGTCAACTGCAGTCGGCGTCAATAAAGTTAGAAGGAAAAAAAGCACTTTTGGATCAGTACTTCTTTCTGCAGGTTTTAACCTGCACTCAGGCGACCCGTTATAAGAGCCAAGGCGTTAAAAAATATGCGCTAATCAACCACCCGACACGCAAACCGGAGGCGCATCAAAGCAAGTTTAAAATTACCGACTGTCACACGCACGCTTGGAGGGCCTGACCGACTGAGCTGGAAGTGATTGTTCATTCATAGACAAAGACAGAGTGACGGGAGGAGAAGGTGGACGAGTGTCGTGCAGCCGATACAGGCAAGTTGCAAATCAATGGTCAAGATTCCAGCAGTGTTTGGATCACAGTCTGTGCCTTTAATCGTGTGTATGTGTTGTACAGGATGTTTGGTGCAGAACACTGTGAAACTCGTGAAAGTAGTTCCGAGAGGCGAGGGAGCACGGTGCTATATTTTATCATCAGTTTGATTAGTTCCCTTTTCTAACTAGCGGGAGAGAGAAAAAAAAGCGAAGCCGGGCTTTCAGGGTTTGTGATTCCTCCTTAAAGGCAGTCACCTGGCAAAGTGGGAAGGAGAGCAGGGCATTTATCCACTTAGAGAGAGCCACCTCGATGATGTCAGTAACAGATGACTGCAAGACACTCCCCTCTCCATCGCCTCGCATCCAGCTTTGGTCACCGAGGGCAGAAGGGAAAGAGGGTGGGGGTAGGCGAGATAATTATCAGTATAAATGAAGCCCTGCGAATGATTCGCACTGCTGGGTCCCCTGATCTAGTCTCCAAGGCAACCTCAGCACGCTCATTTGTTTTGTAGATGAGTAATTACATCCAATTAGTGGCCAGTAGAAAAAAAGAAGTCTAAGAAAGGCCCATTGTTCTGGATAGATTGTGTGAATATTAATAGTGGGACGGTCGGAGGCACAGCGATATGATCGGTGATACTAATGCAGCTGTGGGCGCACTCTGCCCAGCCTCATCCTGCATAACGGATCAGATAGCCACTGATGAAAATATATGGCTTTGAGAATGTGCCTGAATGTTTGCGCATGAGTGTGTGTGAGCAGTGCTTTTGTCCAGCAGGCCTGTATGTAGCCAACAAAGCCTGCTGTACTTCAGCCACGGTTCCACCTGCGGACAATGCGGCGGTATCTATGTCGGAAAATGTCTTCAGATTTTATAATCTGGCTAAATCTTTTAAAAGAAATATTTAGGACACTTAGGACGGAGCATCTCTTTCGCCGGAGCCCTGCCAGATATGTGCTAATTGATGGATGTGAAGAGAGAATTCCATGAGCTTGTTTTTTTTCTGTCCTTGGTTCTTTAACTGTCGGTATGAACGGCATGTCACTTCCTTTAGTTACTTTTAATCTCCGCCTTACTCACCCGTGTGTCGCCTCAGTACGGACCATCATGCAAATCAGACACATCTCGTCTCATGAGTAAGAAGCACGTTATGTATGTTAATGTCTTTTTTTAACAAAGTAGACAGAAAAACAGAGAGATATCCGCCTGCTTCAAAGTCTGTTCATTCTTCTAATCTGGTGATATATTTGATATGGCTTCTGTATAATCCGCAATAACATGGTTTATGCTATTGTCAAATGCTTTGTTTTTCACCCTCATTAGAATTATTCCATTGATCCAGTTCTCCTCATTAGCAAGGCCAATCCATTTTCTGTGACATTTGTCTAAGTGAACTAAATCTAATGATTGGTTCTTGAGCTTTGTTCGATGTGTCAGGCTTCATGTGACGTACGTGGGAAGCCTGCTGTATTTGGATCCTATAATTTGATGAGTGGGCAGACAGCTCACAAGTGGTGAGATCAGAGTGCTAAAAAGCACTGGCGGAGAAACATGGCGGGTGCTTACATTCCATTTGGCAGAAGTGGACGGTCTCACTCTGAATGGGAAGAGGTGAAGTGGCTTTGAATGGCTGTTCGCTTCGCCACCCAAATAAAAAAACAAACATACAACGGGGGAAACCCACCGCGGAAAAGCCGGTGTCGCCGATCTCAGTCCCTCCCGAGTAGATTAACTCCGTTATCAAAGAGGTGTGAGAGTGAGAAGTTTCTTTTAATTGCGCTCTTTACATCAGCAGCTTGTGTCAGATTAAGAAAACAAGCAATAAATGTCAGCGCGTCTTATTTTATAAACTGTTGATAATCCGCCATCTGTGTGTCAAAGAGAAAATCCAAGATGTGCCTGGAGTACACGGTGCACTTCACAATCAACCACGAACGTATCTATAGCTCATTCACAGAAATAAAAAAACAACCTTATCATCTCTCGGTTGGTCAAAAGAGGGGCGTTCAATTAATTATCGATCGGCTTTGTGTTACTTTCATTTAAGCTTTCTTCAGGTATGTCGACAGAGAATTGCCAGTTTGAAATGAGAATGTATTGACCTGTGTTTTAATGACTGTTCAGTTTTTTCATCTCACTCCTTAATGATTGCACAGAAACATGGGGGTCAATTATGTAGAAAACAACAATATCAAAGCTGTGATTTAACTGAATATTGTGTGTCAATGCTGCCGGTCCAAGTGAGTCCAGTTACAGACGTAGAGTAAGATGAGGAAGTTGGTGTTTGTGTCCTTCCAGGCAGAGATATACTTAAAAAAAATCGTAGAGCTAGTACATACGATCCAACTGAGCATATTAAACATGGGCCACATGCAGGGGGGGGGCCTGGCTACATGGCAGGAGCTGCTGGGGAGGGCAGGGAGGGCCATTGAAAGCAGACACAACACAAGGATGTGATTTAGAAACGGTGTTGCACACCAATAGGCTGCACAACAATCTGGACATTGACTTTGACAATGAAAAAGTTGATTTCAACAATGATGGAGTCCCCTCCCCCTCCCCACCCTATACTGTATCTCCCAGGCCTCCCCGATTATGGGTTTTACTCTGCGCCCAGTGACCAGAGGGGGGGGCCCTGCTCCTTTGCTGACTATGGCTCCCTGGGCCCCCAAGCGGCTCAGATGCTGCACAGTGAGCATGCCACCTCCGCCTGCAACTCCCCCCTCCAGCACCTACACAGCCCGGATCAGTTTAAGAACCCAGGTTTGTATATGAGCATCTATCTCATCCACATTTGGACTTTTTTCCGTTTGTTTCATGACATTCTTCCATGCAGATGATATATTATTGTCTTTTTTTATTTTTTTTTTTTTTTTACATTTCCTCTTGCTTTTGTCAATGAAAAAAAAAAATGCCCCCCACCCCCCCTTTTTAAAAAAAAAACAGAAACATGGAAACGTCTTGCTGATAAAATAGCATTGCATGTTTTTCCTCCTTTTTCAAATTTGTATGTAGATTTTCTGTTTCTTTTGAGACGTTATGTTCCAGCCCCTGCTTGCACACGAGGGGCTGCCAGAGAATGTCCTCCTTCATTTGCATGTGAGCAAGAATTACTACTGATGATGTCAAAGAGTACACAGCAGAATCCAGGAAAGGGAAGCAGGGAGCAAGCGTGAGAGTCAAGTCATATTTGTAGCCTCGCCCTTTAAGTGTAAGTGTAATTGCTCCGTCATTAATGTGCGATATAGGAAATCAGTACAAACGCTGTGCATTGTTGAACACTGAATAGACGACCATTACTCCACATCACATCATCTCCTCTGATTTCTTGTGCTGATGTTCTGATCTACCTTATATAATTATAGATTTAAGAACATGAACGTCAAATGCTGCACATTGAGATATAAAACTATGATGATAATGATGTGTTCACTGACGTACCGACCGATGTTTCCTGCTCTGAAGTATTTGTAAAGGGAGTCGAGGTTAGCCGACTGTCGTCATGCAGTTCGGGAGCTGCGTCTTGTTGTTGTTGACAGTGTTGACCTACACATCGCGGTGAGCTGCCTCGGCTCCGGAGACTCGTGTGCCTCATGTGCCCCTGCTTGGTTTTATCCTTCAAACCTTGTGATTCACTGTGTCTCCACCTCCACTTCACAATAATAGTAACAAAAACAGGAAGAAAAACAGAAGCGGGGCTGTTTTCACACCCGTTTGGATAATAAGTGATCCAAGTCGGTGTGGGAGCTGCTGATGGCCTCGGCAGACTGGAGGACGGTCCGGCCCTCCCTTAATGCTTAGAAGAGTTGGCCGTCTGCCCAGGGCAGATGTTGGCATTTCCTACAGACCGTCTGTACAAAATTTTAGCGAAGCAAACCGCAAAAACCACACGGACAGACAAAGACAGAGATGTGACGGGAGTTCTGGAGGGTTTCTGACGGCCTGCTGCTCCGCATGGTCGGAACACGTGTGGACGTCTGTAAGATTACTGAATTACTTCAATCACAGAATAATAGCTTACTTAAGAGTAATTCGCTATTAAAGGGACATCAAACCCCCTCGTCTGAAACAAAACTACAGTAACTCACACTGTCGGATGGTTCCTCAGGTTTGTCACATCTAAAGACACAAGTTCAAATCCAACCTCAGATTTGTAGCCAACCTCGATCCTGATGGAAAATCAGGGACAATCACGCTGTTAATTTGTAGTTTGATTGTTTAAAGTAGATAAAAGCATCGACACAGGATCGTCAGGAAACACAGTTTAAACTACCGTACGATAGACGTCGTGTGACGGAGGTCACTAAAGGTCACAGATAAGACGCTCCTCGCAAAGGGACGACTGTGCTTCACTTATTGTCGGCGTGAGAACAGGAGTGTCCAACATGGATTGATAAATGCTTTTCTTGCACACATCTGTACTTCAGCGATACATTTAAGATAAGTAGAATGAAACAAAGTGGCGCACCGTGTTCGACCTTACACACTCATTAAAGGACCTAACAGACGTCCATCAAGTGATTTTCTCTCTTTCTTCATTTGAATATTTCTCCCCCTAAAAATAGCCAAACTAAAGCGAACCATAAGAGAGCCTCTGTCTTCCCTTGTTTAAAATGAATAGCAGCACATTAGCTGTCAGTGTAACAGTGGACCTCATTCTGAATAATCTGACCCACATTACACTGGGGGACTGTTTTCTTTTTTTTTTTGTGCTCAGAAAGCTGCAGACACAACAAATGCAGCCTCTCCGTTTAAAAGAAAAAAAAAACACAGTCTCTCAGGAGAGGGGGGTTAGCCACACTTTAATAAAAATCACCAGTCACAGCAAATGAGGATTGCTATTTCAACTGAAAAAACCTTAATTATATAATAAGCCAGCCTACTGGTGTCTGTGCGGGCAAGATAAGAGCACTGGCTGTTTGGAGTCCTTACAGTTAAACAGCGGTGTAAACTGCAGCGGAGGTTTTATTTTCCAGCAGACGACTGAGCACACACTTCCAGACGTGTGCATGTTCTCAGTGTTGTTAGTCGATCCAACCAGACTGATGTCGGAAAAACAGGCGTCCTGCCTTTGACCACGTCCGTGTGCCTCTACGTTAACACGCTACATGTAACGCAACCACGCTGTATTTAAAGATTTCCCTCTGAGGATTGTTCATGAGCCCATTTATATATATACACACGAGATCAAGCTTTTCCTGTGGTCGGATGATTCTTCTGTTGAAAGCAGCGGTAGAGTTTTTTTCCCCCTCGTCTGTCCATGAATTAGGGTGAGACAGGGTTACGTGGAGATGACAGCGGAGGAGATTGCTGTTAAGAGATTCACATTTCTCTTTCTCCTCGGCTGTTTTTTTCCCCCCACATCGCCGGTGTTATTGGCCTTTAGCAGGGCATCTAAGATTGTCTAAAGACATTTTATTGTCTGAGTTGCTCTTACTCACAGGGCAAAGGTGGTAAGTCATGTACAGTGTTTCTTTTTTCGGCCCCCCGAGTTCGGACCTGCGCATGAACTCGGGTCAGGCTTTTACATTTCCCTCCTCACATGTCTCTTTTGCTTTATACCTGAAGTTCCTCCAGCAGACTGGAATGCTCAGCTGACAGTGTTTGCACAAATACTGAGAATATATTCAGCAGGCTCCTGCCGGTAGCTCTGAATTATTAGTTCATACAGACGAAGGAGCTGCACAACCTGTCAGAGCATCATTAGTATGAAGTCTCAAATCCTTTAACATGATCACTCTGTGTTACTCTTCTTACTCAACAGCCGTTTGACAAGTACTCCTTTACATTCTGCATGGCAACATTTACACTGCAACCTTACTAGTCTATTAGCATGGTGGAAGTATTGCTAGCACTGTGCTTGTTTTGTGTTGTGCATGATTAGACCAAGTGAATGTTACTCCTACTGTATGCAGAGTACACACAGCATGTAGACTATATTCAGAACATCATACTGGATTTTAATTTTTCGGAATCAAACCGACATCAATTCGTCCGCCGGCCTCAAATTCAATATGCTGTTTTTTTGCATATTTGCCTTTAAAGTGAAATATAAGAAGAAGTAAGAATCCAGTAGTATGTTCTTCTGATGTAAATGATCCATTTGTGCGTACAGTCAGGAATCCTGTGGATTATCGGGCGGTTGTAAGCTGCTCTGCTCCCTGTTGTGTTTGTCTGCAGGCACCAACCCGTCAAGGCCCGGAGGTTTCCCCGGTGCTAACAGTCCAGGGCCCGTGGCGGATCTGTACGGACCCAGCAGCCAGGACTCAGCTGTGGGCAACTACATCAGTGCTGCTAGCCCTCAGCCTGGCTCTGGGTTTGGCCCCAGCATCACAGTGAGTACTCAGACGGAGGCTTGCTGTGTGTGTGTGACCGCACCTTGAGCTGCATTACCTACTAAAATAAGACACTAAGCCAACGCACACTGCCTGCGACTGGGACACTGTAGAACAATGTTACATTTGCATTAAAAACAGTTGCACCTCATTTAATATATATTCTATTTTCCAATGCATTTATCAAAAGCAGCTGCTTCTTAGCGACGACTGAGTGCAGTTAAAATGACTTTCATGGAGGTCAAAGGTCCAATAACCGTTTTGTGCGGCAGGGTAAACCCAATCTTAGCTCTGAAAGTTATCTGTGTCAAATGCAAATGTTTATTCCCCTCAGCCGCTCCACAAATCACCTCACTTCACCCTGTGTCACCTTCACAGGGAAAGTGTTCTTTATTTTTAGAAGCCCAGCTGTCCCAGAGCTTTTGGTTTTTTCGCGCCCGCGACTAAAGACTCCGTTTCCGAGCAGCTTCTGTGTCTGTCGGCGTCCTTGTCCAGTTGTGTCGGCTCAGCCTGGTGCACTTGCACATTCCCCTCTTGCTGATCATTTAGCCGCTGGTTGCCATGTCAACTCATAAGTGTAAGACTTGCGGGGCGAGTAAAGGTGACACTCACAAAGATGTGTTCATAATCTACGTCTGCAGCTTTTGTAGCTCCGACCTCAGTGTCGCTCTGTGTTAGTGTAATCGATGTTTCTGGATATGCCACCTTCTCCCAGTGTGATCACATATAAGACTCAAGAAAATGACGATTTCAACCCCCCATGTTCTCGACAATGAGCCTCAGTATAGGGCTGCTACATTGTCATAACATTCATATAGATTAGGATTGACACAATATTAGCCTCTCAGGATATATAATCTGATGCTACAGCCTCTCTAAAACAGATTCTGACCGTTATAATCCTCATGAAAGGAGCTGTTGCATTACACTGCATTTATCAGGTGTGCCTAATAAATCGGAACGTGTGTGTGTGCCAACAAACGTTGAATTTAATTGAATGTTAGCGTCGCGGCCGCCGGTGGCAAGCGAAGCTGAGAACTCCTGGTCGACTCACTACACCGCCTCGGCTTGTTGGAGCTTGTTTGTACAGTTTTACATGACTGAACTGACTGACACGGAATACGTTATGAGAGAATAACACCTCCTTTCTGAAACGGAAGGCGGTGCACAGCCGGATGTGGGATAATAAAGTCCTGCGAGTTAAGACTACAGGACTGCGGCTGTGTGATGGCGTCGCTCTGAGCGAATGTGCAAATAGCATATTTTAATTCAAGCAAGTTGATTTATGATCCAAACAAATACAGAGTTAAACAGGAAAATACATTTTATTGGACCGAGCAAAGCGTCTGTTATTAATTGTTTTAGGTCCGCTGGCCATCCGCCATAATCTGTTGGCCTCGGTGTCGGAAGCAAAATATTTGTTATGAAAGACCCGGTTGGCTCGTTTTCAAAGCAGATTTACCAGCAGATATACAGACGGAAATGAACCCATTTGTTTCCATTATTTCCCATTTACAGTTTGTTGCCGTGTTAACACGTTAAATAATTCTATACATGTTTTGGTTTTTATCAATCTAACGCGTGAAGCACCATGTTCATAATGATTTATGTCACTGAGCGGCGCCGGGCTTTGTGATTCCCCGTTAAGAACGTCACATCGTACGCACTAAATCCTCCCGTCTGAATCAACCGGCGTGCAGTAAAGCAGCGAGGTGATGGGGGCAGGCTTCCGACTCCACCTGCGGGCGGGATGATCTCTCTGTCCGGGACATTAAAATAGGAAATGATTCAGAACTAAAAACGTGCTGTATAATTCATCTCATCCAGGTGACGCTGTTTAGCTAAACTCATGTCGGATCGTCGTATGTCACCGCCTCATGCGTGACTTCCGATTCAGCGCTTTTGTCCCTCGCTCTTCTGCTCCAGCGGTTTTTATTAATCCCTTCAGCCAATATCCAAACTGCCTCTGTGAAGAAGCAGTAATGATCTTAACTGTTTTTTATATGCAAGACAATTAGAGTGCAATTAGTTGATTGAGGTGATAAAGACAGATAATCTCCGTTGAAAGCGGCGGCTCTTTGAATTCGGAGGGTTTCTGCAGACCTGTCAGCGGCGGCGGCGCTCGCCGTATCCTGATTAACTCGGCGACATAATGAAAAGCATTCAATAGGCGAAAAGCACACTGAGCTCACTCTGGGGTGTTTGTGATCTTATTGTTGGCGTGCTTTCAGATAAAAATCGCTTGTGTACGTTAGCATGAATGAGGATTGTGCCTGCATATTATCTCCTAGTTTTATTTGGGACGATCCTATTGGTCCTCTGATCACTGTCTTACTTTACATCTAACTCTTTAACATCCTGTGTTATGTACATGAGTTGTTACTGCCTGTAGGGAGGCGCCACTGCTCCTCCGTGTACAAGAATATCAAATTAACCTCTGTGATGTAAACGACACGGAGTCACGTGATCAAACTGAGTCAATGACGTAAACATTCATGCAGCTGATGAAGATGAATGATACTCACTTTTTCTCTCCTTGAAATGCAAACTGACAAACACACTAACTGTACACTTTTAGGGCCCGTTGATTGCAACAGCTTTTACAAATGGATACCATTGAACAGGTGGCCGGTTGCCATCTCATCAGAGGTATTGCATTTTATTTACTGTGCCTTTTCTCTATCAAGTCTTTCCTCTGATGTCTGTTCCCCTCGCATTCCCTCCTCGTGTGCTCGTCTCCTCCGAAACGACAGAGCAGGTAGTAAAGTGTGAGCGTGGCAGAAGGTTTTTGTCTCTCCGCAAATCAAAGGCCTGAGTGGGCGGCGACGTCTGTCTGATGTCTCAACCAGAAAGATTGTTTGTACGGCTTTATAGAAAATAAAACCTCAGTCGAGGGATGTCACGAAAACAGACGCTTTGATGCCGAGTCAATATCAGAATTCTAAAAAAATCTGACGGCGCTTGTTCTTATATGAAAGCGAAAGTATTGGAGTTACTGGACAACAACAACAACATGCAGGAGAGTGGCAGCAGGCACAAACAGGTTTTTATTGAATCCATTCTTCTGATTGATTTAATAGTCGGAGTATCGTGACATCCCAACTTCCTGTGAAACACTCACACATACTACAGGTTCTGTCAAGTCGTCCTGCTTCCCTTCATATTTAAATCTCCCTGCAGTTTGTCACCTATTCGTCAACACACACCAGCTCACCCTCCCGTCTCATTTGGCTTCACCTCCACGACGTCGACACACCCGAGATCCTAAAACTCGCACTGATAAGCTGAATGTTCTTAAGTCGTTACAGATTTCTGCATGGAACCAAATCTGTGTCTCTAACTTTGTCCCTCAAACATAGAATCCCCGTCATCTCTAACACCCACTGGAAATGTGTTGAAGATCTGTTTGTCTTTGTATTTTAGAGATACAGAACACATGTGCAGACATGTTTAAATTATCCAGTGATTTTCAGCTCAGCAGTCCGACTGTAGTTTGATTCGTATCCCTGCGTCGCCCGGCAGCCGTACATGTATGAGCTTGTTTGCCGGCTTGTGTTTAACACCGTGTTCTTTGCTGTAATCGTGTGTGTGTTTGTGTCACACCTGCGGCCACAGTAAGTTCTCGTCCCGCCGTCATCTCCGAGCACGTCCTTCAATCAAAGCTGTGTTGTTGTTTGTGCGGTCAGGACGCACCCGACTGAACCATCCTTCTTCTTTTCTTTCCCCCTTCTCACCCAGCAGAGTTTATCTGGCAGCCCAGGAAAGACAGGACGAAGTTTCTAATTGGCTTTGTGTGCAGGTGATGCTATTCAACTTCAAGCACTACGGCGTCACCCAGGCGGAAAGACAGAAAGTCGTAAACCATATGAAGAAGAAAAGAAAACGTTAGTCATCTCAGAAAAATAACAACTGCTGTACTATACTCCAAACCTGCTATAACTTTACAACCTGGTTTGGTTTGATGTTTCACGTCAACTTCACCCACCTGTTTCCTTCCTCTGTTAGATTTCTTTCGATTCCTCTTTAGGACGTCCTTTTAGTTTCTGACCCTCATTCTGTGTCCTTTTTATTTTTGACCTGATAGTATGATTGTGTTGATTTTTGTTTTTGAACTACGGGCGTCAGCGCCGAGAAACACCTGCTAGTCATGTCTTCATCTTTGTATCGGTAAAGGAGACATGAAGCGGAAAGTAACATTCAGTCTCTCCACACGAGAAAAAAAAAGAAACTAAAGCGTGGAAAGATTGTGAGGAAAGAAAAAAAAAATCAATTTTAAGGACAAATTTTAAAGAGGGTATCTAAGTAATAAATCTTAGTAGCTGTTTTATTTCTTGTGATGTCTCATTGTTAACCATAATTACCTATTTTTGGGCAATACAAAGAGGACTCCAATATTTTTATGGTCCTTTTTTATAAGTGTTGTTTTTGTTGTTTAGAAATATATATATATGCTATAACAAATTTCATATAACTACATTGTGAATTGAAACTTGAGAAAAAGAAATGTAGCTGTACATATTATTCCAGTCACTGCATATAACCAACTCAGTGAGAGAATAGCATATTTTTGTGATGGTGTGTCAAAGAACATGTTATAGCGTGTGAATAGACGGAGAAAAAAAAGAAGAAGCTGTAAACACTTATTATTATACTTTTCTGCTGGAAGACGACCCCCCCCCCCCCCCCCCCCCCCCCCCCCCCCCCCCCCCCAAAACAAACAAAAAAAAAAA
>CAAKHC010007896.1:17496-27518 GCA_901007825.1 Macroramphosus scolopax | reverse complement strand
GCTTCTATCCTGCGGTCGTCTTTGGACGATGGTTCCCAGTCGCTCTGCTCTTTCCCAGGCCTCTGTTCCCACTGGCTCTGACACAGGAACTCTTATCATGATCCTTTGTCCGCCTCGTCCACCTCGTCCTCCTCGTCCTCTCGTCCTCCTCGTCCACCTCGTCCACCTTGTCATTTGAGATGTCATATGGATCCTTGCTGGTAACGACCAATGATTGTAGACCTTGCAGACCGCTGCCCTGCGGTTGCAAACTCAGAGTCCTCTTTTAAATCTCTTCTAAAAACTCACCTCGACCGCACAGCTTTCTCTTAGATTATGAACTGTTGTACTATTTATGCAATTTTAATGTCTGATATGTTCTTTTTAACTGTTATTATTGTAAAGCACTTTGTAACTTGTTTTTGAAAGGCGCTATATAAATAAAGTTATTATTGCTGGTGATTAGTGTTGTTGATCAATATTGGACTGATTCAAATTTCTTTCATTCCTCTAAATCCCTTTGACCCAAACAAATACAGAAATACAGTCAAGGTTGAAAAACATGTGATTTATCCTCTAATAAACTTTACTAAAGTCATCTCTGTCTCTTTCAGATGTTCCTTCCTGCCAAACCGGAGCTACAGCGACAACGGTCGGACGATACTGGCACACGAGTCACAGGACTCGCTCTGACCACGATGACCATGACCTCTCCTGAAGGCCTGCGGTGATGTCATCTTAGCGACAACAGAAGCATGAAGACGACCCCGTCGTGGAGGAGCTTTACCTCTGAGTGGATGTTGAGACTTCCTCAACTGGTGTCAACTGATCCAACTGGTCCAATTATGCAGATGTTGTCTACTTGGACATCTACCTTGTGATCCAGCATCACCAGGTAGTTTATACGTAAGGTGATGCTGTCCAGGGGAATCCAAAGGTTGCAGAAGGTCTAATCTGACTCTCAATTGAACAACATTGAGCATCATGGACGGGACTGAAACGCCAAATATGTTTCCAAGTGTGCTCTTATTCTGAAGTCCAAAGAACTCCTCCTCTCAAGCTAAACTCAGCCAAATGCTGGCCAACAAGACGGGAGAGGCAGGAGGCTTGTTTCTGACCCCTTCGAAGGTTATTCCACAAGACCTGAGAACTGGCGTGATACGGCGCCACGTGGCGATGAAGATGAAGATGAATGTTATAGCAGAGCTAACTGCCAACTGCAGGTCCTATCAGATTAAAGTTCATGTACTTGTACGGCAGTTTGTCAGCTTTCATTGCACCAACATTGGCGTCAACGTCACAAGTGGATTGTTTGTATTTGTATTTTATATTCAGTTTTGAAGCAGGTGTAAATAAAGCTCCAAAGACTGACGACTCTAAGTTACCACTGACCCAGATATTTATTCTACACAGGCAGTTTGTGAGGACCCACGGCATCACAACACTGTTCAGATCAAACAGTTCATCACCTCATTCAACCTTTCATGGCCCAAAACATATTGTTGCACTTTGCGTCACTGCAGCAAGGCAGCGTTCCAATAAAGACACCGTCGTCATCCTTCAAGAAGTGAGTCCAGGCTCACATAATGTACAAACAGTGTGTGAAAAACAAAGTCGGACCAGCTGAGGCTTGTTTGCCGGACCGGATGTGGAGTTCCACAGATGCGGCTCCATGTGGCCTGTCGTCAGAATGTATGTCAAACCTCCGGCACTGCAGGTCAAATGTGTGTTATTCAGGGGATAAATGTGCTGATGATTAATGTGATTATCTGCCACAGATTTATTTCATCCCAGAGTTTGGCCTTAATCCTGAAGCTATCCTTGTCCATGTTAACGGTTTGTGCTGTGCATGTGGCAGAAGATGTGGCAGAGAAAAAAACAGCATGAGAGGCACGTTGTCTGGAAATATTCTCGATGTTCAGCAGACAATCGCTCAGTTATGTCCGTGTTGTTTTGTACGAACATCATTTATCAAGCAAACACACAATTTACCTATTCAGGAGCCTTTAGGAGGACTGTACAGCCTCTGTAACACAGCGTTCCTGTCTTCTAAGACAACAACAGCATCTCTCGTATTCTCCTGTGTGGGCCTGAAATGTTTTTTTTAACAAGCTGTTATTATTGTTGGCGGTGGAAGGCGACAATTACACACAAAGCCCCTCGTCAGGAAGCCTATTTGCTTAAACACGATTATCCCCAATCAATCCCTCCGTCACCCAGAACAATCAAGGAGCTGATTTGCTGGCTTGATTGCCCCGACACCAAGTCTGCTGGCCATTAACCAATCAAAGGTTAACCTGCATCGTCTCACTGCCTCTTCATCGTTTCACTGCCTCTTCATCGTCTCACTGCCTCTTCATCCTGTCAAAAGGCTGAAGACCTCAACCACTGTCTCATCACACAGCAGCACTGCAGCTGGACTGGTTCTCTAAAAGTATCTTGATTAACAAAATGCTAAGAGGAATTGACTAGGGTTGCAAAGGGGTGGAAAATTTCCGGTAAATTACCGTAAATTCCCATGGGAAGTTAAGCTTGGGAATTTTGGAAATTTTGGATACTTTTCTGTAGAAGAGGATAACAGTAAGAATACTAATGCAATGGCATGAACATATGCTGTATGAATAGTTAGCCTAGTGAAACAACTGGAATGATCTTCAAAATATTCCACAATTGATAAACATCTTGCAGGAGGAGGAAAAACCTGCATCAGATTTGAGGTAGCCAACATCTTGATAAGATAAATTGATTTACCATCTATGAGGCTATGCTAGCTTTAGCTTATATGGCATCTAACTTATCAGCTAGCCATCTACTGTATGAACACATGTATGTGATATTTGTAGGTTAAACATTAGTAACATACATCAAATTTGTTAAATACATTTCCAAATAATATCATCAAAACTTATTTCACTCTGTGCAGTCCACAGGCTCAAATGTGTGGCTTCAATAGTCTCGTGCTCTGGTTCAACAGTGTGGTCCAGGATTCTAGGAATCATCTGTGCATGTGATGGAGGGATGTACAGTGCCTGTAGGGGGCGTGGCCTCAGCAGTCCTGCAGGAAGCAGTGTGCTGTGTGCATGTGATGGAGGAATAGCACAGATATTCAACTGTACTTGAATAAAATCTGGTTGTTTTAGTCAGGATTATGCTGAACTATATATATCATATATATAATTTAGTAAAATCCTGGTTTATTCACGTTTATTCCTGTTAATTCCCATAAATTCCCGTTAATTCCCATGGTAACTTTCCAACTTTGAAAATTGCAGGAATTTTGCAACCCTATTATTGACACATGAATGCAGAATTACTTTGAATATTGATTTGAATATTCTATATATATCCAATATTCAATCCTTCCATGAGCTGTAAGTAATTAGGGAGAAACTCTTGCTGCTGTGTGATTCCATCCTAATGTGCTTTTTGAGCTCAGCTGTCCATTAAAACAATATTATTTTCCAGGATTGAAATTGTGAATATTAACCAGGGGATTTATTGTTTATCTCCTTCCACGTGGAGGTCAAAGGTCAGCTTCAACAACAGCTCAAGGAGGATTTAGACACTTGGATGCCTATTAGAACCTTTGTAAGCTGTGTTTATTCAGGGCGGATCACTCAGAGCACCCTGATCACATCCCACCCTGAAGCTGCCCAGCTGACCCCAGTCTGATCTGCTGGCCACGGAGCAGCTCCACTGGGCAGCTTCGCTGGATCAGGCCTGGTTTCTGGGGAGGTGGTAATGAGGGAGGTGGTATGCTTGATAACCATTTACACCACTCGACTATTCAATGGTGTGTGTGTGTGTGTGTGTGTGTGTGTGTGTTTAGTATAATAAGGGGACAGCAGTGTTTAGCCCCTCACTGCCACTAGATGGAGTTCTAACACAAGTCACTGAGCCTGTTGGAGGAGAGCTTCAGGTTGAGAGTGACTTCACAATGTGACGAGAAGTTGCAGCTGAAGACTCAAGAATTTAAAAGGATTCAATAATGACGGCTGAGTTCAATGTACCTGCTCCGTCACACAGTCGTGGCTTCCTCTGACATGTATGTTGTTAGTAGCACCTGTAGGTTCTCCTGCTGCTGCTGCTGCTGCTGCTGCTGCTGCTGCTGCTGCTGCTGTGCAACTGTGTGACTTCCTGCTGGTTCTAAACTGAAACTGTCTTTAGCGGTTTGCACTTATGTTGTATCTTGTTTACACATTGGACTCTTCTATTCTTTGTTCTGTCCCACTGAAAGAAATTAGCAAACAGAAAACACGTGTTGGTTTTCTTCTATGACGTGATATGAAGACAATACTGTGGAAAAGGAGGTGTGGATGACATGCAGGGGCCTTTCTAACCTTCTTCAAGGACTGCACCGCTTCTTGACATCAGGTATTTTGTGTTCATGACTTTCCCTTTGTCACATCGAAACCTCCTCAAACATTTACGCTCCTGACAGGCAAGCAGTTTACTCTCAACTCGAGCTGTTAATGAGTACAAGCTGACCCCTCTCTGCACAGAGGCTGCTGCAGGGGGTTTGTACTCCTTGAGGAGGTTAACTGGTGGCTCTCAGGTTATCAGGACTGATAGAATGAACGGCCTCATCAGCTGAATCCGTCTGCTCTTTGTATCTTGAAGCAAGTCGATATTGATTATTGCTGAATTCTTGTGCACAATCAATGCGTCACTTATTTATTATATAAGTTGAATGCAGAAAACTTCTTTGAAGTGCCGTATTTAAAATCTTGGCCGGCTGTTTAAGACACGTCAGCTCTCGTGCAGGACAACATGAGCTGGATCAGATCCATCAGTGTTCTGACCGTCTACAACATCACTGGGCATCATCAGGTGATTTCAGGGCTGCAGGACATTTCTGGCTCAGTTTGTATTGTCAGTGGAGACGTGTTTCACCTTTTGAAACTTATTTGAATCTTTGGGAGGTTTTATAATACAGAAGATCATTTTCAAAATACCTTGTTGTTCTTGTCTCTTGTTGCACAACTCTTCACAACTTAACAGCAGCAAAGAACGTACAGATTACATGATGAAATGACCAGGAAGGTCTGATGAACTTACACACTCACAGTCTTACTGGTTGATCTGTAAATGTATCAAACCCTGGTACAAATAAAATGTGAGGGAACGATCTGATCAAGGCAAGTTGAGGCTTCAGTTCTTTTCTTTAAATATGAACCATTACTATCAATTAATGGTCAAAATCTAACACACACACACACACACACACACAGAGACAGGTTTATTCACCATGGCAACCATCATCCCCAGCAGACAATACCTCCCCCCTCTCCTCCCCCCACTCCTCTTCTCTTCTCCTCTCTCCCCTCCCTTCCCTCCCCCTCTGCTGGGCTCCAGTCTGTGTTGTGTAGGAATGACTCCCATCATGCTTTGCGGCAGGAAGCAGGAAGAAGCCAGAAGCTGTCAGGCTGGATGGCGGTTCAAAGGAAAACAGATGATGCTGGGTGAGGAGGCACCAGTCGGGGAGGCATGGCCGATGTTGCCTCTGCATCACATCCAAGCGGCTGCTTCTCTCTGGGTGAGTCGTCCCTCATGTGTCTCACTCCAGTAAAAATAAAGATGTGACACCCTGATATTATATTGGATGGCTGATGAAGCTTGCAGACGGTGGAGGAGACGTGCAGACAGATTTAAAGGGGCAGTGCAGTAATCCTGTCAGATGGGACGGGCATGTTTTTTGTTGTAAGTCTGATTCTAATCCTCAATGCCACTGAGTCTATTAGATGAAGATGAAGAAGAACGTCTGCACACCAGTGCTGACAATGATCCATTCAGACCAGCATGCACAAAGGAACACACACACACTTGTATGCACACACAGACCCACTTTTGTCTCAAGGAGTGAATTTCAGCTCCATTATTACTGTTTCAGAATAAAACATTAGGAGATTCAGTCAAACTTAGACTCAGTTCTGATTTGCATTAGATATAAATACATCAGTTACATCACCAGTTGGTTTCCTTTGCTTGTTTTTGTGTTATTTCTGGTGTTCTTTACATTCTGACACGTGTGCTGCTGATTGCCCCCCATGTTTGGTCCAGTCACTGTGTGTGTCAGGAGAATGGACAGAACCACCTGAATATTTAGTGACACGTCTGATATGAGTAACAGCTGATTGCTCTGATGATTCCATGTGGACCTCGTTCACTGTGCAGGTTGCGTCCCGTTAAGGTCTTGTGATCGAAACCTTGGCACTTGATGAATGATTATACAGCAGAGCTTTTTTTTTTTAAGCTGCCCAACGAGGCCAGAAAGCAAAGAGTGCTGTCAAACAGTTTCCACCCTCAGTGTACTAATACTTAGACAAACAGAACCAGTGTTGGTTCATCATTTGGATTAGTGCTGAATGTTAAAGCACTTTAGACTTTAGAAACTAGTCTTCCCATACCGAGGACAAATCAACTCCCGGAGAGTTTTTTAAAGCTTTGTTGCAGATATTTATAATATATATATTCCTTTGACCTGCACCATAACCATCACGACTAAGAGCCTAAACCTCACCCGAAAGATGAACCCGTAACTGTCCATTAACGGTGTCTCAAAAAGTGAGTACCAGCCCAAATCTCCTCATGACAACAGTTTAAACCTCATGGTCCTCACAAAGATAGCTGTACATGCACGCACACACACACTGGAGCCTTACTTCAATACACTTCAGCTGTAAATGTTGAGGAAGGAGAAAGTCTCTTCACATTCTGTTCCTGCTGGTTGAACCGATGACCTTTCACCAGAAAACCCACCTTCAACCTTCAGGCCACAAGCCAGCAAGATGTATCAGTTCCATCATGGTGATCAAATTAGGTTCATAGAATATAACAGCAAGCCGTTAAATTACTTTTCATTTAGGTTCATTCTGTGCGATATTTCCACCTCGACTTGAAGCGGATTTAGTTTTACAACTCTAAATGATAATTAACATCTGATAGACGTGAAGTTGAACCTGGAAAATCTAAACATTGTTTGTTCTGCTTTTGGAGAACAAAATATTGAAGACTGATATAGGTTGTTCCTCAAAAGTGACACAGCTCAGGTGTGACTTGTCTTCCGCTGCCTGCAGGACGTGTTCGGTCAGTTTATCTTCACTTTGCAAACATGCAGAGAGGAGAGGGGCCTCCAGAAGATAAACACTGTGAGGCAGTAAAACAGTTACTTTAATGAACCTCCTGCACAAATGCAAATGATGATAAGCCCCGCCTCCTCCCAATCATCGAGCCCACGGGAGAGAGTGTGAGGTGGAGCAAAGGGCTTCTCTTATCTCACATTCATCCTGCAGCGATCGCACTCACTTCTCCTGCTGCCCGTCAGCAGACAGCTGATTTAGACACATCAGAGACGTGTGGTCTTGTTCTGCAGGTGAGTACCTGATCACGCACACACAATTTCAGTTGGAACAAAATAATGTTGTCAGATGTGCAAAATCAATCATGTCGCTGCACAGTTGCAGCGTGCTGATTGGGAAGAGACCGGAAAGTTATCTGAGCGATGCATTTTAATGTGAGCTGCATGATTGGAAATACCTGCAGTGTCTCTATGATATTGATTCTTCTTTCATCAAGTATTGATTGGACTCCTTAAGAAAGGTAAACATTCCAGATTTGAAGTTCTGCTGGTTTGACTTTCTTTGACAGTATTTTGTGATATCATCTTCATTATTAGCTAATCATTGACTGAGTTTGAGAGTTGCTTAAATCAACATAACGTAATTAGATAAAGACTCTCAGAGTCAATTGCTCAGACGAGGATAATAAAACCAGTCACTTGACCTTTAGTTGTCGGAGTTCATTTAAAGTTGAAGAATTCAGATCTGCAATCCAACCACTGGTTAGTTTATACTTCTGCCACACTAATACTGTGAAGACGTTCTGTATCTGCAGGAACTGGTAAATCATTGCAGCACAATTCTTCTGTTGTTAACTTTCCTTTATCACTAAACTGATTTGGGTAAAGAAGCTGGAATTGTTGCAGCGCTACTGAAGACGTCACGTGAGTCTGCTGATGGTATCTGATGGTGTCCACTGGACGGAGGAGCAGTAAATATACTCAAAGGAAGCTGTCTGCTCATTTCTAAGCACCAGCGGGCGGCTTTCAAACATCTTGATTGAATGCAGACAGGATTGATTGAGACGGTCGAGGAACCAGATTCAATCAATTGTTTGAAAGCAGTTCAAGGTTGACACGTGACTGATTGAGTTTCTGGTTCCAAAGAGTTCTCAGTGTGTCTCCTCTCGTGTTCGGCCATTAATCAAGTGCTGGGGTTCCTCCAGCAGAAAGGAAACCTGGTTTGGACGGACAGTTTCCAGCAGTTAGTGGCGACTCCTGCTCGCTCTTTCTGAGATGTTTTTACATCTGAAAGTGTTGAAGCTCGGAGCTCCACAGGATCAGTGTCGTCTCCTTTGTCTTCAGTCTGTTTAAAGTCGGGAGATTCATGTGAACACAAACTGCTTTCTGTTCTGGTTTGTTTTAAGGGTCCAGCTGCCTTCATATGAAACATACAGATCTATATGACATGACTGGAATGACTGGAGATCCTCTCAGAGAAATGGGCCTTGACACAAGATAAATTACTGTCCTGCATAAGGAATCTGATTCTATAGAATCTGTAACATGAATATCTGTTGCATGTAATTCATTTTATGAATAGACATAATACTATTTTATTCTTCATCCTGCTGCTGCCATGTCTGTGGTTGAGAGACGATAAGTCGACATCACAGCTCATACCGGCGTTGTGATGATGACACATCACACGTCATTCGGAGTGTTTTACAGCTCCTGTGACGAGTGTCTGAGCTGCTGCTGTAGACAACGTACCGCCGTTCATGAGTGGCATGAATGTGTTTCAGAGCAACGCAGATTATCACGCTGGTATGTTCCATTTCTGTGAACCTCGGTTGTGCAGAAGTTCAACATTCTGACAACATCACCTTCTTCAGTGAAGTTCACAGCTTGTTGATTACAATTAGTTTTTCTTCTGCACCATCTGATTTAATTTACTGTTGTAATCCATTGAAACAATCTTGATTTAATTCACAGACAAAATCTTTGTTAATTAACACTTATTTGTTATTGCTCTGTTTCTATTGATGACAGCAGTCACGATGTCTTGTTGCCCATATATGGACATTTTATTTAGTCCTTCATCACTCTGGCTGACTTGTATAAAAACCCTGATCACCACCACACTAAAGTTAACACAACCAGCGATGACGAGTGCTGCACAGAGTGAAGAACGGGAAGTAGAGAGAACAGAGAACAAATCTGAGCCTTCATCTTTAGGACGAGGGCCCGGTGACATCCACTGCTTCAGGACCTGGCCTGACCTGGACGTACGTGTCAGCGGGTCCATTTAAACCTTCTAATCTTTATGGGATTTCTTTGGGACATGACAGAACGTTCTAACAATGTGTCTGTAAACATTGACCAGCTGCAGTTCAGATGATGACAGCGTCTGTGCTCCTGTTCACCTGATGATTTAAAGCTCTGGCTGGATGAACCGTCAGCACCTTCACCAACACAAACTGCTGCTCTGTGTTTCTAACATCCGTCCGCAGAGCTGATGTGTTGTCTTAAAAGATGGTTTGTGCATTAGGTTGTTTACAAGTCATCTACAGTAACAGTCCTTTAATCTCGAGTGAACATCGAGGTACGTCTGTGAAGGTTTAATAAAACAAAGAGACATTTAAAAGCAGGGAAATGTTCTAAATGTAAGTGCTGCTGCTGTTTATGCTGTTTATGCTTTTGGTTTCATCGTCGCCACATCAGCGACCACAATGGAACAAATCTGAAGACTTTGTTTTGTCACCTGGACACTTTTCAAGCTATAATTTAATCATGTGTTCTAATCACATAAATTAATCCAACAAAATAAAGTCAGCTGACAGGCGAGGATGAGAACTACAGATAGACAATGTAGCAAAAGTGTAGCTTAATGTGATGAAGTATTGAATCTGTCGACTGAACTTATCCTCACTGTTTGTATTTCTCCGTCCTGCATGATGACGCCCAGCAGCACAGCTGACAACTT
>CAAKHC010007896.1:1795-15614 GCA_901007825.1 Macroramphosus scolopax | reverse complement strand
ACCAGGTTTCCTACACAACAAGGACATGAGTCTGAACATAGACTGATAATATTAGTGACTGTGAAACAGCAAAAAAACACAATAGTTCGAATTCTAGCACCGATTTCCTGTCTTTAGCATCCCCTACAGGCAGGGAGAGTCATAGCAGGTTACAGGTTACATTTCAGCTGGATGATATGTTGCCTCAACAGTTTCTGTTGTAGGATGATGATGACTGCATGATGAAGACGTCATGACAGCAGGTTCCCGCGGAGTCACATTGTTACCTGTGACGTAGGAAGACGAAGAATCTATGGCCAGACAAGTGGCAGTAGTTCACCGAGCTGAAGCTATTGTCAGCATGCTGTTACCATGCAGACGATGTGCTACCGTGGTCCATCTTTGTTTAATGTGTTAGCATAAAAGATGATTAATTACTGAAGTCACAAACCAAAACATTGAATAGAGTGATTTCATCAAATATCAGATGATCATAAACATTATTGCATTTCAATGATTTGTCCAGCAGGTGGTGCTACATGGAAATTGAAGGGACAAATGATATATATATATATATATATATATATGTGTGTATACCTAAACCTGAATATCAGTTCAAATGATCCATCCATCATGTAGATGTTGAGCTACTTCATTTGACTTCCTCCTGACCCGTCTTTATTACTCCCTCCTCTTCCTCCTGACCCGTCTTTATTACTCCCTCCTCTTCCTCCTGACCCGTCTTTATTACTCCCTCCTCTTCCTCCTGACCCCCTCACCAGATCTTGATGGCTGTGTTTCGCCTGGGCTTCGTCTCGGTCTACCTTTCGGCTCCCATGCTTGATGGTTTTGCCACAGGAGCCTCCTTCACCATCCTGACCGTTCAGGCCAAATACCTGTTGGGTCTAAAGATCCCTCGTTATCAGGGCTACGGGACGGTTGCTGTTACCTGGATCAGCATCTTCGCCAATATTCACAAGACCAATCTGTGTGACCTCATCACCAGTGCCGTCTGCATCTCCATATTAGGTGAATACAATCCTGACATTGGTTTGATACGATGTGTTTAATGACGGCCTTGAGTACGATGTGAAATGAGACGATACTTTTTTCAAATGTAGTGGCAGGGAAGGAGATCCAGGAACGCTACAAGGACCGTCTGAAGATCCCTCTGCCGACTGAGCTGATCCTCGTAGCCGGAGCCACACTCGCCAGCCATTTCGGGGAGCTGAACAGCCGTTATGGCTCCAGTGTTTCCGGTCATATCCCCACAGGGTTCATCCCTCCCCGGGTGCCCAGCTTTGGTCTGATGCCACGAGTGGCACTGGATGCCATTCCTCTAGCTGTCATCAGGTAAGTTGCAAACTACACTATGTTCACCAAACATGCACATTCCTATCAGGTCCATGAAGCACTGGCATCTATGAGGACAAAGATCATTTCACGACATTGGCTGGTCTACAAAATGTCCTTTTATCTTCTAGCTTTGCCTTCACGGTGTCGCTGTCTGAGATGTTTGCAAAGAAGAACGGCTACACGGTTCGTCCCAACCAGGAGATGCTCGCCATCAGCTTCTGTAACATCATCCCATCCTTCTTCCACTGTTTCACCACAAGTGCAGCTCTGGCAAAAACCATGGTGAAGGACTCGACAGGCTGCCAGACGCAGGTGAACTGAAAATTGTCATCCACATTTATAACGACTGGTCCAATCATCTCCTTCATGTAGACGATTTGAACTGACGACGTGCTGTGTTCCCTTCTTCCACCAGGTATCGAGTCTGATCAGCGCTCTGGTTGTCCTGCTCGTCCTGCTCTTCTTTGCACCGTTCTTCCACGCACTCCAGAAGTGTGTGCTCGCCTGTATCATCATCGTCAGCCTCCGCGGGGCACTTAGGAAGTTCAAGGACGTCCCGGCTCAGTGGCGAGCGAGTAAGGCCGACGCCGTGGTGTGGCTGGTCACCATGTCAGCCACGGCTCTGATCAGCGTCGAGCTGGGCCTCCTTGTCGGAGTCGTCTTCTCCATGATCTGCATCATCTTTAAGACCCAGAATCCGAAGGTGAGTTATAAAGTTGTTACTGAATGTAATCATTGTGTAGAAGATGTTACTGTCTCCACTAATGGGATGTCTGGTGCCAGGTCTCTCTCCTGGGCCGAGCCAATGACACGGACCTGTACGAGGATGTGGAGGAATACAGAAACCTCATGCCGCCGACTGGAGTTCAGGTCTTCCGCTTCCAGGCTCCTCTCTACTACGCCAACAAGAGCTCCTTCCTCAAATCCCTCTACAAAGCTGTCGGAGTCGAACCTTTCCTGGAGATGACCAAGAGGAGAAAGGCAGAGAAGAAGGCCAAAGACATGTCCAAGGCAAACGGGGATAAAAGCAACGGAGAGGTTGTGGTAGGTCTCGTCCAAGGAGAGGCGGACTTCCACACAATCGTTCTGGACTGCTCCGCCATCTCTTTCATAGACTCATCCGGCATGGCCACGTTCAAGGGGCTGGTCAAGGAGTATGAGGAGATCGGGGTGAGTGTGGTCCTCGCCAGCTGCAACACCTCCCTGATCGATACCCTGCAGAAGGGACAGTTCTTTGGGAAGAATGACAAAGACATGGGCGGCCTCCTGTTTCATACGGTACACGATGCAGTTCTTCAAGCAAACAGGAAGTCTAAAGAAAGGGAGGGAAAGTCGGCCGACACTGTTGTGTGAAGGGAACAGAGAGAATACCGTCTCAGTTCTCCGTAAAGTTCTAACGTAAAGGATGTAGTTGTTCCATCTTGCCATTAATACAGAACAGTAGCTACAGATTATATCGTATGAAGCTGTGGCCAAGTATCCTATCAATATATTTATATATTGCATTTATTAATGGTCTAATGTCGTCATTGAATACCATGGCAACGTCACTGGCCACTACATTAGGTACACCTTCACACCGCCGATCAACAGAACAGCTCTGCCATGAATTGTCCTTTAATGAAATAACTTCTTTGTGTTAGTGAGTCCAGTTCAACATCACATTAATACATCCGTACATTACAACCTGGAGCTGTTTTACTGCATCACATTAGATTGTAAGTGTATCTCATGAAGGGGATGATGGATGTCAGTGCACTTCATGTTGCTTGGATGAATCTTTTATTTAGTCGCACAGTTTGTTGCAAACAATACGAAGAGAAGCAGACAGGAACTGCTTTGTGTTTTAGGAACTTACCTCCCTTCCTCTCCTCATTTCCTAAAAATAACTTCCCGGTTTGATAAAGTGAGGAAGGAAAGGAAGTTAGCCCTAAGAAGGACCGAAGGTTCGCACCCATCGCTTTGCACCCTGAGAGCTATTGTGGCTTATTTCCCTTCACTGCGACTCTGTGAAACAATTTGTTAATCTTGATGTGAGGTGAACCTGAAGACTGAAGTCATATCAGTGAACGAGCTCCAATAAAAGTACACTCTCAGATCTGTTTCATGACGTACGCACACGCTGATCGACCGCTCCATCACTCATTCATTCCCATTCTGTCAAATAAAGTCGCCTATAAATCACACTTATGTCCCATTATCAGAACCTTTAGTCAATAACTTCACTAATCCCGGCGTCCAGAGTCCAGCTACTATCAGCATGAGCCAAATATTACCCCGGTCCTGAGAATCATTTCTAACAGGGGAGTTAATCTCTTCCCAACTCGTTGAAGCTTCACGTAACTGACGAGGACGTTCCCTCACCGGTTTCTCCACACGTGTCCTCTGACCTGCACAGAGACACGTTTAAATAAAGCATTTACTCACATCTGAAATCTCTTCTCAGGTTCTCACTAAAAGCAACATCTCATGTTTTAGATTTGCATCCTTCGTGGAAACGCTGGCGGCAGCAGGCGGTACCACAATAATCATTTAATCTTCAGTGTACAAGAGCTTGTTGTGTCTTTGTTAAATCTGTTTTCCTTTATTTTGTATCCTGTTGGTGCCCATGTGAAAAGTAGATTGAAACAATTTAACTTAACAAGTGTGTGTAATTACTGACATGTGATGTATTTGTACTCTCATATGAACCTTGTCATGGGAACAATACAAACTACGAACTGGCTTTGTAATGAGACGAGGACTTTCCTCATTTGTTTGTTCAGAAAATTACCACTTTGTATTTTCATACATTTATTCTGTCAGCAAATGTTTTTCTACTCATTTATATAACTGGAATTATAGTCATGATTATGTTTTTAGAGGACGTCTGCTGGACCTTCACCTCTACATACAAACACTGCCTTAATGCCTAATACTTGAATTAAATTGAAAGTTTTGTAGTGAAAACATTGTGTGTCTGTTTTATATGAAGAAAGCACGACATGAGTTTCCATAATCCACACCGTGAGATTTGAAAACCTTTTCCAGGATTCCCAGTAATTCTGGATAATCGTGGAATGAAAACCTAGAAGCAGAATATTAGGTCTTTCAGTCATAAATAAACAAATAGATACGAGTGATTTACGAGTCACAAAGTACTGCAATGCATCAATGTGTTCAAATATGAGGCTGTTTTCAGTCAACGAGGGTTTAGTAATGATAAGTTGACCTCATATGATGAGTGTTTGTCCAACCTGAGCAGCTTCAGCAGGTTCCAGCCTGCTGCTGTGTGACTCTCCATCATCATTATCACCATGTAACAGTAGGTCATGTGACACAGCCACTCACTCAGGTTCTTATGTAATTATTTATCACATCGTTATACATTGAAGTAGATTTTAAGGGGCCCTTTATTTACTTATTAACTGTATGCCTGCAACATACTAACTAAAGACTGTTGATTATTAAATAGATGTAAACATGTCATGATCAGCATTTAATCTCTGTTCTTCATCATTACAACAGAAGATGACACGTGTAATCAGTAGTTAATACTACAGTATTACACGGTGCTGACGGCGCATCATCAGACAGGAAAACACATTTCCTAAAGCACTTTTACACATCTACTAATCGGTGATTGTCTTTGAACACTGTGATAAAGATTTACAGATTTGTACTTCAGGCTTCAGTGACTGACGGTGTTGGGCACGTGATGTGACCTTTGACCTGCTGAGACAGCGCAGAAACGGTTTATTAATAAGCATGGAACTTTCAAATAGCTAACTGAAGTAATCCACTTTGTGTACAGAACACACAGATTCTTCACAATATTCACCTCCAGGGGATCGTTGAACAGATTGAATCAGGAAAACACACTGGCAGTGAAGACAAACTACCAGTGAAGACGAACTACCAGTGAAGACAAACTACTAGTGAAGACAAACTACCAGACAGAAAAATGTTGATTTGTAAAGGAGCATCATTGGCGCCCTCTGTTGTTCACTTATGGGAATAGCAGGGTATAAGACACCAGCCTGGAAGATGACGCTGCCTTTGCTACCATATTATTATTATTATTATGGTATTAAAGTAGCACATCCAGAAGGTTAAATCTTTCTACTGTCTAGTAGTGTAGTAGTAGTCTTCTTCTGCTATTAACACTAAACGATACAAATCCAGGAGTCATTCTGAGAACACAACAACTGTTCATTTTACAACATTCTTTATTCATTCAAACTGTTTCAAAAATATATTTTCGCAGAGGCACGGACATATATTTTATACATCCCGTTAGTCAGTCCCGGTGCTTTATCAAACAATTGATATCTAATATGTATGATATCTAAGAACACAGCATGAAACAACAATGAGATCATTCCAAAGGAAATATCAAGCAGTTGATGATGGACAGAGGGGCCGAGATCACCTTCAAAAGTAAAAACACACACTCCAAAAGGCAACATAGACACAGAACTCTGGCACCTGCGTTCTCCAGCTCTGCTGTATGCAGCAGTCACAGCTCACAGCCGGAGTTCAGTACTTGTTCTGAACATTTGACCATTGTATTATAAAACAACAACAACAGCAGAAATACTGGCCTTGTGGTGTAACAGCAAAGAAAAGATTGTAACAGTAGTTGTGTACACAGTAAAATACTCAGTGTATAAGGCAAATGAAACCCAACAACAGAACAGAACACTACAAATTAATATGTAACTGACCCAATAAATGCTGAAGAAAGAAAGTGTCCAAGTTACCCGAAACACTTTACACTGGCATCAAACAAGAACATGAAGTCGACATTAATACCGTTGTTTAAACCCCGTCTTTATTTGCCCTGTGAGGGGGGGTGATGAAGGGGCCACAGGGGTGACAACTGATGACCACCTCAGCTGATAACCCGTACAGCTAACGAGGCTACATTCACCCACATTTGAGATGTTTTAACTTACCTACGGTTATCTAACCATGCACTTGGTTGTATGAGAAGAACTTTCTACAAAACAATCAAACAGAAAACAGTTTGAACAGTGTGTTCAACTGGTGTCAGGTGATTAAAACTATAAAAGCAGACGTCAGTGATTCATCCTATAAAGACATAGGTGTTAGTGAGATGCACTGATTGGGAGATTCTCGTTACCAATGTCCAACAAGTGGGCTGATTGTCAATGGTTTTTTTAATCATTTATTTTGTTTTTGTTGTTATTTGTTCCAATTTGTCTTTTAGTGCTTCTTCACACTGTTTTTGAATGAGCACAAATTCATCAAATCACAACACCCAGTGGATGTTCTCCAATTCAGCAGCCTGCTAGGCTGTAACACATGTAAACAGATAAACATCAGTCACTGCCGCCTCTTTGACGTCAGTCATCATTTAACACCTCATTAGGTTTTCCAGTATTTCCAGTAGTTGGTTTGACACCATCATAACACTTCATATGATCTCGTCTCGTAGAATCTGACAGATGAGACTAAATGAGGCAAAAAAGATTTTGTTCACAAAGGCTCTCATGTTTGGTTAAAAAAAAAAACAAGCTATTTTCGTACAAAGACAGAGATTACACTCTGAGATGACGTGATTATCAATGAAACACTGAAGCTTAGTGTGTTTCTACAAATAAGTTCAATTATTTACTACATGCATTAGACTAATGGTTGCAATGCAACATGAGAGGTGGCAGCTTCGTCACTCCACATCACATTCCTGAAGACTGCAGTTACTATCTGACTACCAGATAAGGAAACGTAGTATATGCACGTCCTCACAGGTCTTATACACCTGATGAAGCTCTTCCTGGGCGAAACGTTGTGTGTTTAGTGATTAATACAGCATTGGAACACATTATAATGTGTGCAGACGTTTGAAATCTTTACTAGCCATCAGTCCTCCAGTATTAACTAATACAGGCTCTGCACTTTTGTTCAGAGAATTAAAGATCCACAGTTGCTTCGGATAAAGACTGTTAGACAATTAACAGCCAGCCAGGGCACACACAGTATAACAGCAACAAACGGCTCACTGAAAGCTACAAGCTGCTCCTGTTCTCAGTTTTACACGGTAGCAGCTAATCACCTGGGACTTCTGGTGGATAGTGGTTGACCAATTTGCAGGAGGCAGTTTCTAACTGATAGCTACGAAGATTTGGAATAATAACATAGTGAGCTCAGTTGCTTATTCGCCAACACCTGATTGCCTTTAGTCAACAACGGTTTCACTTAGCTGCCGGTCCGGGTCGGGCAGGGCTGGCTGTGCCTGAACTGCATGATGTGTACAGCAGTCTGATGCCACCAGTAAAACATCCCAACAACCAGTATGTGCCACACCTGGTGACTGGCTCCCAGATAGTTCAGCTGGCCTGGGAGAGAGGAGGGAAACATTTGCTCCAGATTCTTAATATGTGCAGTTTGTATGTGTAATTCCATCCCGATGTACTAGAATACAACTGCATGTCGTATCTGAACATGACCCTGATAACTCAGCATGTAATGAAGAGTTCCTGGCACATGAAGATGTTTGACCAACACAAGTTGTTTAACCTTGGACTGTGGCTGAGAGAAGCCTCTCAGTGTACACAATAAAAAACATTATTGTGAATTAAGTTTTGATTTCATGTTTTAATAATCGCACAGTCACTTCTATTGATCATAACATCTTCATCTGCAGCCTCACTGTGTCAGCTGGTTGGTGTGGTGCTACAGTGAGAGATGAAGGAGAAGCACATCAGACTCACCAGGGAAACAGCGCTCTGGAATCTTGGTGACGTAGAACAGGAGGGCAGATCCAGCTATCAGGTACATCACAAGCACACGTGGCAGGAACAGCTGCACACATGCAACAAAAGGAAGGTGTGCACAATTTAACATTTAACAGTCAGGAGAACAAAGTGCTGAGATTTATTAGAGAAACTTGAGGAATACACCAAACAATGTACAGAAGATTAAACACACAATACAGTCAACAGTTAACGTCTGGTGCATCAAACTGAAAAGTTTTGGGACAGAATTATATTTCTTATCTGCTGATTTTTGCAGCAACAAGCTTTGACAGCGAAACTGAAGCATCATTTCCTGACCTGAACAACATCACAGGAGAACCCTCCATTGAGCCAGACCCAGTGGCACGCGGGAATCACACTGATACCGGCCACGCAGCAGAAGATGGCCATCCTTAACTGTTTCCAGTCATTACTGAGGTAACGAGGGTGGACCTGAGCACAGAAGACGGCCAGGATGAGGGACAGTACAGTCATCAGGTAGACCTGTCGCCAAAACTGAGAGACAAGAGAGAAAAAATCTGATTAGAGACAGAGAAAACAGAGCCTGGTAGACAGTTCTCAGCAATCAGTTTAAATTTCTTGCACAGGTTGGCCTTGATGTATGTTGTGGTGGACAACTGCATTGAGAACACACCAGAAGAAATAGTCCTTTTCATATGAACCTCTGATGGTACTTGAGGAAACCGACATTACATTACATGTGTTGTATGACGAATTTAAACCCGGGTGGGACAAGAAGATATATCATATATCAGCTATAGTTTTTTATCACAACATCCCAGTGTTGACAGACCATAATGGAAACTGCAACACCCTGAGCCAGAATGCCATCTTGAGTGTTCAAACTTACAGCATTACAGTAGAACGCGTAGAAAAGCCCAGGTACGTAACAGCCCAAGATGCCAACAGAGATGCCTGCGTAGTCCAACGACAGCCAGCGCCGGCAGGTCTTCTCTGATCGATGACACGAGAAAAGATGATACCCCACTGAACACAACATGCACACCTGGAATGAACACACACACGCACGCACACGCACACGCACACACACACAGTACCATTATGCAGCAAAATATTGTAACAATCATGTTCTTCTGTTCACAGTATTAATGGGAATCACAATCTTGTACATGTCTACTGCATTTTTTCATTAAATTTCAAAATGCTGCAACCCACAACACAAACCAACACAGTTTACACAAAAAAAGAACAATACTGGTTCTACAATTCACCGGCCCAAAGGAGGGACTATCAACTACAACTAACTTTGCTATTTAGCTCTTAATAACACTTTGTCCCACCTTTGACAATATTTACACATACCCACTGCTTACACACCTGGACAGGTACACGTGAACTGAATGAACCTGTGTTAGGGTTAAACATTAAGTTAAACACTCAATAACCTTTTGACACAGCATCAATTCGGCCTGTGATTGCGTGTCAACAACAACAGATCAGTACAAGTATTTTACCTGGAAGCAGAACAGTCCAATGGCGTAGATGACATAGTCCTCTCTTTTCGCTCCGGAGGCTGGCAGCACTGTGGAGAGGTCATTGACCCCAAGAGAGAAGAAGAGCAAGAAGCCCAACAGGTGGCTCCAGATATTCACTGTCTCATTAGACAGAATAAAAATACTGAAAGAGAAACGGAGACAAAGCGTGTGAGCAAAAATACACACATGTAGCAAATGATCCAGTGAACATGATGTATTAAAGACAGAAATATCTGTCCACTATTCCTCTCACCTCCTCAGGCAGAGTTTGGAGGGTAGGTGAGCTCTGTAGCCGTCAGTGATGTAGGGGTTTTCTTTGAGGAAGAGGGGGATTTGTTCGTAGGTGTACAGTCTTATCCTCTGGGTTATCAGCACCGGCCAGTGCTGATAACTTCCCAGCTCTATGTAGTGGGCAGTCTTCAGCAGCTTCTGGGGCATCTTCAGCAGCATCTTGTTCTGTGCTCCTCGACTCAAGGCAAGGTAGGAAGGTTAAGGCTGCGGGAGAGGAAAGAAAACACACCATCAGTAGGAAGCATCTTTTCCAATCAATCCATTTTATTTCACTTCATATCCACAGAGCTTTACTATTATACAATACGTACATAGCAATACATGAGAAGCTCAAAACTGATACCATGATTGACTTTATTCATTGTTCATAACAAAATTCAATGTTTTCCATTACTTTTGGTTGCTATTGGTTTTTCTTAGTAATTCCTAATTATCAATATAAAATGTTTATTTTTTTCTATATTTATCACTTCCATTCATGGTTGGTATTCGTGCCTACTGTCAAATGTTGATCAATTCCATTTGTTTTAAATGTGTTATATAAATAAACTTGACTTAATTTGACTAATCTTTTAGGTGACAAGATAGAAAATGTGGACATGTAAGAAGTCTTCATGATACGACTGCCAGTCTTATCTATTGTGAATTAGCCTCCTTTTTAGGGTCAAATTACTGTTAGCTAACCTGACAGCTAAAGCTACAGCCTGCGTGTTTACTGGCTAACATTCTGTCAAAAGCGGATGTTTTCCACTCGTACCACCACTGAAACTGCAAGGCTTCAATTCTGAGATGATACTTAAACCAGATATAAAGCCGTCCGAACCGTAGCTATAAGAAATTATTAACCGTTAGCTATATTAACAGGCTAAACCATACCTATAGGCTAAACCCAAGCTAGCGTGAATGCTAACCTTGACAAGCGTTATTCAGCCAGCTGAACGGATTGAAAACTGACTGAAAGCTCACCATTAGACCGATTACCACTGTCCACGTCCTCGTAGAGGAATCTCAGCCATGCCTTGGTGGCTATCAAGCTAATATTGTCTTAAAATAAATCACATCTTGACAAATTGATACCAGTACAATAACCTTTGTGAACCAGCCTGACACTCACAAAACAGTCTTCATCTATGTTGATAGTAAAAAAGGAGGCGTTATACTGCCACCTAGTGGCGATAGTGGTTCAGTACACCTTCACTCTTATTCCTGAACTTGTATGAATGATTTGTCTTGAATCGTGAAGTATTTTCTTCAAGACAAGTATAGGCAGTGTATTTTGTACAGTATCCTCCCATCACATTTATTATAAATGAAGCTTAGGTGACAATGTATTCAAAAGACAAGGTATGAGATTTCCATTTAGTAGGCCACATTTGTGACCTTGTTATAATGGAAAACCCTGTTTTTGCTTGATTGAATGTCCTGAAACTCAGTTCTGTTTTACAGCTGAAGTCATGGAGTATTTCATATCTGGACCATGCCTGTGCCTTGTCCTTTCCTCCAACAGTTCAACTTGGAAGAAACAATACCATTTATCTCACTAACATACATGTATCCAACTCTTTAAACCTCTTTAAACTGGTTTAAAATTGCATTAAAGGTGAAAAAAAACCACCCTATTCAATCAACTTTGTCTGACAATGTAACATTTATTTTCTTTATCATCTAAAAAACGTAGTATAGTATACGAGTAAGTATACGAAATGTCTAAAGGTTCACTATACAGTCTCAGTTTGTACAAGATGTGGGTTTTGTCCAGTGTCTGGCTGCACAGTTTGAATTTGCTCTAACCTGACTGTTGGCAGAACAATGACATTGAAGAGGTTAAACATTTCTGGTCTGACTCACAGCTTGCACCATACATCTGCCTCGCAGTGTTTCCTTGAGCAGGGATGAGGGATGAACCGATTGCAAAGCCACAGAGAAGAAAGAAAGATGGCAAAGGGGGAGGAGGCAAGATGGTCTCTTGGCCTGTAGCACCACTGATACACCCACTAATAAAACACAGATCACAAGAATCCATAACAGACATCCATGAAATACCCGAGGGGGGTGTTCAGTTAATACAACCACAAACAGCAGAGAGGCCATTTCCTGACACAATGACTTTGGTATGTTATTATTTCATTTATTTACTCCACCCTAAATGTTGAAATCTATTTTGAAGCCAGCACACTGTATTCCTGCAAATGATAGAATGACATATACAATTAATGTACTACACCACAAGAGAACTCATGGAGGGTGTTGAACTCCAACCAGTGTAGGTCATTGAAACTTTATTCTGCAACTGTCTGTAAACATGATAATGTAAGTTCACACAGACCGGTCATGTATCATGTTCTGCTGCTTGCGTGAGTTCTTAGTAGAATCAACGCATTGCTGGAAGCAAAGGTTCAATTTTGGGAGGAATGTGAACTCAGCAAGTGACACAGCAAGGGCGTTGCGATAGCTTGCTAAGTTCTGCTCTCCATCTGCAATCAATTAACAGGACCATGATGCGCTTGTTCATTCTGGGTGACTTGGGTGATGGATTTATGTGTCAGTAAGATATGCACTAAACTGCTGACTGGCTGCTTTCTCACTTTATTAAGTTTGCACAACGTTTTGATAACTCTTTCCTAACATTGAGCAGACAGAACACCTAAGACGAAAACGATTTAAAAAGCAGGAATATCTATGGTTCTGAATGTATGTACATATATTCAAAATGTATGTATATATACAGTATATATAAAGTCATAGTTATATCAATCCATCCCACCCACCCATCGGCGTTGTTAGGCCTCCCTAAAATATTGTTAAGCCCCCCCAAATAATTCTGTGTTTTCTTTGTATTTGTCTATTTCCCTTCACTTCACAGTGTCAGAGATGACAGAGCCCCGTCAGTGCTTCATTATCAAATCCATCCCACCTGTTCATGTAGAGAAAGTCCACAGGAATGAAGATCCAGTCCATGTTTTCACTGCAAGAGCTTTGCTTGATCCCAGGACACCAACGTGATGACATCTGTCTGGGACAGTGTGGCACTCGAGAGCAACACCATTTGTTCTACTGTCCTACTGTTGATTCCCTCCTCAGAGGAGGTTTTGTGTTTGCCTGGTTGGTTTGTCTGTTAGCGGGATGATACAAAAACTACCTGACGGGCATTCACCGTTCAACGTATTGGAGGAGTCTAACATGAACCTATTAAAGTCAGTGAATAATCTGTTTTATATTTATATATTAATATGTATACTGCATCTAGTGTTGGGTGAGGTGGAACAAAGGTTGTTTAACAGAGGAATTCAAGTTAAGGAAATTTATTAAATAAACAGAGAACATACAAGAGAACATACTAAATCAGACCTGGGCATTGCACGGCCCGCGGGCCACATCCGGCCCTCCGGGTGGCACTGACTGGCCCGTATGACAGACCTGGGCATTGTATGGCCCGGGCCACATACCTTTGGTTGACTCTGACCGCGAGTGTAAGGTTAATTGGAAATTTCAAAATAAACATACTTTTTAATTTCACCTCATTCATGGGCTAAAGCTGCACTGCTTTTATTCTGAAATTGTTTTTTTTAATTCACGCACATAATGACGTAATGCGTATATCAAGACATGCGCGCGATTGAATCACAAGAAGACGACTTTCGCCCTCAAAAATGTCCGCTCAGGCTAAAAAAAGAAAGGTAGATGCCGAATGTAGAATTTTCAACAAAAATTGGACAGCGAAGTATTTATTTACTGAAGTTAGAGGTAAAGCTGTGTGTTTAGTTTGCGTGGAGCAGATCGCCGTGTTGAAGGACTACAATTTGAGTCGGCATTACCAGACGAAACATGCAGAGAAATATAAAAACCTAACTGATGCTGAAAGAGCGCAGACATCGGAAGCTTTGCTAGCTAAGCTGCAAACGCAGCAAGGCTTTTTTACCAGGCTTCATGCACCCA
>CAAKHC010007895.1:3644-44495 GCA_901007825.1 Macroramphosus scolopax | reverse complement strand
AAAAAAAAAAAAAAAAAAAAAAAAAAAAAAAAAAAAAAAAAAAAAAAAAAAAAAAAAAAAAAAAAAAAAAAAAAAAAAAAAAAAAAAAAAAAAAAAAAAAAAAAGTGGGGGGGGGGGGGGGGGGGGGGGGGGGGGGGGGGGTACTCCCTCCTCTGACACACAAAATGTATGTATTTCTCACACTCATTAATATTGGTTATATATGTGAGCACACCGTGTACACCTGCCATCCACCTGTGAGGTTTTGTGTGTGCGTGTGTGTGTGTGTGTTCGTGTGTGTGTGTGTGTGTGTGTGTGTGTGTGTGTGTGTGTGTGTTCGTGTGTCTATTGAAAGCTCAGAAAAACACATGCAGGTGTTTTTAATTAAACACTCCAAGACCAGAGCTCCTAACCAATAATAGTTTGTGTTAGGGGGCGGCGGAGTCCGTATATATTCATAAGAAAATAACATGAATTCCACCCCATCGTGAGGTTCCACCGTTTCCTGGACTAGAAAATATACATATGAAACAGGAATGAAGAATGTGCAAGAATTGGGACAAAACACAGGAGGGGAAGAGGCAGCCGAAGAGCCATTCCTCTTCTCATCTGAATATTTTCTTTCAATTAGTACCACTGCTCTATTTCTCCGTCTTCCCCTCTCCGCACACCTGTCAGGCGGGCGACATTTACATTAAAAACACTCGGATTCTCCCATTGAGATATTTTTAATGAGCATGTCCAACCCCCTCAAGTCTCTCTTCTTACAGTATCATTCAGATATTTGCATGTGATGAAATATGCATGAGAGCTAATTTAATTTTCAGTTCAATATTCAAATACAACACACAGAACTAATGTAGACTGCTGTATCTACTGTGCATACACTGGTGTCTATTACTGACCGGGCCGCATCTGTGATCAAGTGAAGGGTTATTGGAGTTTAAAAGGTTTAAAAGTCTATGTGTTGAGATGTCTGTCATATTCTAATAACAATACCCTCCAGTCGTCTCCCCTCCGCTCTTTTTTCTCGCCTCTTTGCTTTTTAATTTCTTGCCCCGGTGCCTTCATCATCGGTCACCTGTCATATGTGCAAGTTGGAGACTCAGAGATGGGGGGGGCACAAACTGACACTGCACTACAACTTTGCTCTGAGCGCCCACTGACGGACACGGCCGACTGGTCCACAGTGATGAATCAGAGCGCAAAAATCCCTATTTAATGACCTCAAATATTTGCCGGCTCAAGAAACGGTCCAGCGCTTATGATGTCATCACACCGAGAGATCAAGATATGAGATTACAGCTACCTGTTTCGCCTCGACATCCAACTCGCTGCTCAAAAAACCGAGAGCCGCCGCAGGTACAGGATTGAAGTGTTGACACACAGAAAGGTGAAGACACCTGAGCAGTAGGTAGCAGCAACAAACAATTGCTTGGGAAATTCTAATCCCATCAGCAGAACAATGCCTATGAATTAAATGCCATTAAAAGGCCATTGTGCAAACCCAACAGAAGGAAAAACAACAGTGGATTACACAAGAGAGAGAAGGTGCAAATGTCTGAAGAAAGCAAAAGGAGGAAGATGGAGATTTGGCATTAAGTGTGTGTGTATGTGCTTACTTCTGCTTTATTATACCGGAAAGAGGCTCTGAACTTTCATGGCTGAGTCATAAAGCACTGAAGGTTATTAACTAGTGTTTTAATTAGAGGGTATAGAGCAAAGATTTGACATAAGCTCTCATGTGCGCTTGATCTCTCTGCTATCATCACTTCTTTTCTGTCTATTTTTGTCTGCACTACCTTTTCTTTTTTCCCCCACACACTCTCTAAGCAGAGATCATAAACCAATTTCTTTCTCTGCCTGTCTTCATCCTTCCTGCCAGCGAATTATTCTCTTGCCTTCCCTCATCTTTGTCTCTCATTTCGTCTGTCTGTGTTTTTTTTTTTGTTTTTTTCTCCTCATATGTCTTAAACCCACTTAGCTGCAGTTTCCCCAAGTCACACCCAGATATGTGCGGTAGGCCTCTTATTGCTTGCTTCTTTCTCTCCCACAGTGTGTCCTCTCTTCCACCTTCATACCTTTCTCATCCCTGCCTCCCCCAGGGCGTCTTCTCCAGCCTCCCTCTGTTTCCCGCCCCCCCTCCGATCCCTCCATCTTTACTAAAGCCTGCGCTGACGTCACAAATTCCGTCTGAGCCAGTAGTCTGAGTCGGATCCAGAAAAGACTCCCAGATGTCCCCGGTTCCTCCAACTACTTCCCTTTTATTTCTCTGGGTTATTCTCACTCCCCCTCGGCCGATGTGTTTATCCAGCATCCTTACAAAACAGGGGAAACAGCACACACTCTCTCTCTGCACTCCACTCTGTGATCATGATGAATGCAGATGCAGTAATATGAACTCCCCGCCAATGCACACACACCTTTGAAACCTATTTCTTTATTCCCATTTTTTTTTCTCCCACCACTGAAATCGCTCTCTTTCTCCTATGTTTTTTCCACGGCGTTGGCAGGAAAGCTTCTTTATTTTTAATTAGCATGACCACATCAAAACAAGGCAGTGGCCTGGATACCGCCTTGCCTGCTGGCTTTCTTCCCTGCGACGTGCAAACAAACTATTCACTAACAAAGCAGAGCTGTGGCAGACGGGGGGGAGAGAGAGAGCTGCGACGCTGCAGTGGGTGCTGCTGTTGTCATCGTCTATGATGTTTTTCACTTTGTTTGGCAGGGCTCTCTTCACTCCGTCTCTGTCTCTATTCCTCACACAAACAGAACCGTGTGATGATTTGATGAGGGTGACGCCGGGCTGATGGAGCATGCGTGCCAGTGTGTCGGTGCATGTGTGGGGAGCCTCATGTGTGTGTCAATGATGTGAAATGGAAGGCATATTTGTGTGTGTGTGTGTGTGTGTGCTCGAGTGCAGATGTGTTGAAGAACTATATAATTACAGAGCAAGTGAGAGCTGGGAGCTAATCCTCATGAGTTGAAAGGGGTGTCTGAGAGTGAGTGACGAACAGAGGCTCTGCACAGGCCTCCGGAATCAACATATGAATATAGTCAAAGAAAAACCCAACACAGTCTGAGTGATCTCACACAGCATGAACATACTAAACACACACTAGCTCTCTGCAGCGGTGTCGGGATCCTGTACACCAGCGGTGGTAATGAGGGAGGAGCAAGCCTTCCTCAAAGGATTGAACGGAAGGCCTTCTACCTTTATTAGGCCACCACTCTCAAGGTGGAGTGACACTGCATCAATTTACTGGAGGATTGACCAGACCTTAACCATTACCTTAACAGCTACTCCATTAATCCCAACCCTTAAGCCTAACCTCACCATAACCTCAACACACCTTCAAATTTACAGCGTGGGGGAGGGCGAGTTCCTCTTCTATGGACATAGACTCACAAAAAAATGTTATTTTTTAATATTGAAGGAAACTGTATGTTCCAGAATAAAGCTTTCCATTCCTGAACTTCTTGGCACCACGTTTCATAACGCTATTGCTGAGCATCATTTGGCAGCGGCAGGAACAATGATGGCTCGGAAAATCAAGAGATCTGCTGCCAGAGGTCCCTCAGAGAGTTTTGGAGATGGTCGGACCACGAAAGATGAGCTAACGGTGTGTAAAATTTAATCTTCTTTCTCTCTGCTCGTTTACCCACAAACTGTGAGGTAAAACAAACTGGGTTCACAGATTAAACCCACAAGAAGGCAGTCGAGGAGGAGATGGTTGGGAGTAAAATGTATAATACGTAGATTAAGATGGTAATGTGCATTTGAATATTCCGGGTATTTATCACATGCATGTGTTTCACTCAAGACTCCATGTCGCCTTTACTATAATTAAGAATGTATTATGTTCATTCTCTGTGCTGTCGAAAATAACCATGACTGGGAGAGAGATTAAAAAGCATAAATCATATAATTCATCCGCTGTTTACTGTAATTACTCAACCAAGACAGTTATATTTAACCTTTGCTGTGTGTGTTTGTTTGTGGTTTTGTGTGTTTGTTTGTTAGCAGAATTACACAAAAACTACCCAACTGACTTTCCTCGAACTTGGTGGTTGAGCCAAAGAAGAACCGACTGGGGAAGATCCACGAAACAATTTTTGTACGTTGAGGTTTGACTGAGGTTTAAATCTCTCTGGTTTAATTCTGCTTCTTTAAGGAAGCATTTCTACTGAGAAGCAGGTTTGGTGAGTGACAGAGAAAAAGAGCAAAAGCAGGAGTTTGTTTGTGCATATGTGTGTGTGTGTGTGTGTGTGTGTGTGTGTGATTCAGTGTGTATATTTGTGTGTAAAGTAGAGCAGATGCGTCACATCCTGTGCCAGCACCACCACACTATACTTATAAAGAAATGACAGATCTTTATTTTTCTCGCGCAAGCAGCACGCACGCACGCACGCACGCACGCACGCACGCACGCACGCACGCACGCACGCACGCACGCACGCACGCACGCACGCACGCACGCACGCACGCACGCACGCACGCACGCACGCACACTGACAAACATGAGCTCACACACAAACAGCAGCACACACCTTCACAGTCCCTCAATGCAGTTCTGTCAGCTCTCGAGCAGCCTGTCAGACAAGCCACAGGTACAATAATGTTATTTTCCCTTCTGGGAAAAAGCTTTCTAAGGTCTTATATTATTAATTTTTGGCCGGGGAATGTCACCCTCTGTCATTTTTCTCCCATTCTCTCTGAGTATGTATTTAAGTGTCATTTTTGACACACAACCTGCAATATAAACTGAATATACCACAAATACTTTATATTGTAAATGCAACGTGCAGTTTCTGTCAAAAAAAACCTGCCTAACCAGTATTCTCATGTACTTTGGGTATTTGATTTGTATCTTGAAAGATGTCACTGCTAGAGAGACTGATAGAAAGAAACCACTCTAACAGAAAACACAATCTTAGATTTTGATTCCAATCCAAAATATTGCAAACAAATCAGTAAAGTTGGCTTCTTCCTTTGACACATTTTAGTGACAGGTGATGTATCTTCTCAAAAAGCCATGCAGTTGCAAGCCATCGTTCTTCTTACATTTCTGCAGCCTGCAAAACACCTGTGACATTATTAAGACGACATATTCAAATAAAGTAATGCATAAAGGAATTGAGTATAAATTACAGGATATTTGATTCAGGCTAATTCGGCCTTTAAAGATCTTAAGCTCATATTTCAGCATTTATTTTCCAATGATAAAAAAACAATAACTGAGATAATGAATTGTATTGGATATCATATGAACACCAGTCTGAACATACAGTGACATTATGGCTTCTATCCTGCTAAGTAGGCTGGCCAACTACAGTTTTCAAGCTCCGCCACCTCTTCTACCCTTTCCTCTTCTTCTGGTAACCATGGCAACTTCCACATAGTCTGATTCCAGGACATACTCGGGGAGTCTTCCTCCTTGTTCCATCTAGAAACATTCCTCTGCTGATATCCCTGTGTTTCTTTCTGCCTTACATCGGTGTGTGTCTGTAAGCATTTTGCTATGTGACACCTCTTCCTCCACAGTTTAATCCAAGACCACCTCCTCGCACAGACTCCAAATCCTCCCAAAAGCTAAAAGACACGTAGCGTTTCAGACAGCTGGGCTGTCTCTTCTGGTTGGTGAAACGCAGAGGAGCGTGTAAGACACCAACGCTGTCAAGACGATGGAGCCACGATACACCGAAACAATGTCTTGTAGGATTTAGTCGAGCTGACGCTGTACGATGCATGTGCATATGTACGTATGTGCATGTCCAGGAGACGAGAGGGCTATTCATTGTTTCCGGCACTGGTTTTGCATTTACATGTCAATGTCAAGAATCAACTCAGTCAGAAAGTCAGTGGATGTCTACATGCCAGCAGATCTGACTCACTGTGTGTCAGACTGTGTGTGTGTGTACGCAGAGGAAAGCGAGAGAAAGAAGCGGTAGCGTGTGGTGTCTAGACCATTTTCAAACCACTCTCAGGCAGCCATGTAGCTTAGGTGCTTGGTGAAGCATGATAACTAAGATTAGCAGAGTCGAGGCGACAGGAGGGAAGGGTCAGATAGGGGAGACTTTGACATGTGGAAATACAGGAGTTTTGGAGAACTCCAAAGCTGTCAGTCAGGCGGACTCTGCCTAGAAACTGTCCATCTATATATGAATCTCCACTTTTCATTTCACTGGTGCAATAGTTTCTCTGTGTGTGCGAGCGTGCATTTGTGTGCACACACACACACACGAACACACTCTGTCACACACACACACACACACACACACACACATTAACAAAGACATTTCCAGCTATGACCTCATTTGATGAGAAGCAGAATGGTTAATAGTCCGAGTGTTGAAAGGTGAATAGAGCCACACAATGTAAGAAGTAGATATAATTACAAGATATAATTGTCAATATCCTCGTGTCAACTTCTGCAAGATATCACCCCCCCCACACACACACCCCGACACACACACACACACACACACACACAGTGGTTACCGTCTCAGTTGCCCAAGAGCAAACGCTTTTTCTTCGATTCCTAATGATGAAATATGTATGACTTATGTAAGATTTAAAGTTTTTATCTATTTGTGTCTCTCATTAGCCGTCTATCTTCTCCTTCTGTGCTTAGCGAGACGGATTAGAATCAAACGGAGAAGGCGGATGAAGTGCAGGTATGCCTGGAGAAACGTGCCACACTGCCTGCCATTGTTCGCCGGTTACAGTCCTGGACTGACTCACACTAGATTGCAGTCTAGAATTCAAGTGGGTTTCTATAATTCAGAGAGTCAAAGGCAAAGAACTTCAGAGGTTTTTTTTTCTTTCTACAATCTCCCGCGTGAATGGTTCAAACGTGCGTGTGCACGATCACAAACACACAAAAAGACACAAATGCGTGCGGCTATAGATTTCCGCGTTTTCACACATGCACGCATAGACATGTACGCACAAGCAAGTTCACACGCTTGCACACAAGTCTGGTGCTTTGAAGGCTGAGACTGGGTTCTGAAAAGACAGGCTGTCAGAGGAAGTTCACCGAGCTTGGGAATTGATGAGTAACTCTCAATATTTCTCTTTGACTGTGCGTTGGTATGTCTGGACAAGAGGGTGTCACGCTGCATGCAAGTGCACAAAGTGAGAAAGCGAGTTCATGTATGCATGTGTGTTAGATCTTGTGTGTGCACACAGCGTCTGTGCTCATTTGTGTGATGATAGAGATCGTGCCTTGGTTGCCTGGTTAGTCTGGGCTTCAGTCAGAGGTCCTGGGGACGTCTCTCTCTACCCCCGAACCCCTCGGTCAAAACAGAGCCTAATCAAAATACAGGCAACATGCTGCACCCCATAAGCCCCGACGCTTCGGCCTCAACCCCACATCCGCCCCGGAGCCGGAGGAAGAAAAAAGGGAAAGGAAAAACAGGAAAGGGGCGATGAAAACTAAAACAGATGGCGAGGGAGAAAGGAAAAGTCACCGAGAGGGTGAGAAGAACAGGGTGGAAAGTCATTTTAGGAATGAAAACAAGAAAATGGTTTGAAGAAATTTGAGATAACAAAACAGTGACACATTTATTTTGTAGATTTATTTAAAGATTTAACTTGGTGCTCTGATAAACAAGCTAACGCTTCATATTTTGCACTTAAAAGCAACATATCATTGTAGAAGTTCATGGTGCACTGACTGTTGTCTATTAAGGTATTCAGTGGTGTTACGAGACAAGACAGTAGGGGGCGACCTCAGAATCTAATTTCAGGGAGCCGTGGCCGTACCAAAGTGGTTAACTGTGAAATTAAAGCAAACATCATCACCAAACAGAATGCATGAATATTTCTGTTAGTACGATTTGAATTGAAGCTAATTTCCTATTGTTGGTACCTCGGGAAAGTCGTATCGCAAGACACAAAGGACAACAAGCAATTGATTTAGCCCAACTAAACATTTAACAAGATAACCAGGCAACATGGCAAACACGACGGATGCAAGGCAGAGAAGAGCGGAGCAGATGAGATGGCAGCGGTAGGAGAATAATAAATGAGGCGTGTTGTTATTTAACGCTTCCAAAACCGAGGGGAGAAACGGGAGGCGGAAAGAGAAAGGGGAGAAACTCCTCGCCTTTCTTGTCAAAGTGGTTTCCCGTTGTGAGGGACTTCTTCAAGAAGGACGGGGAAGGGAGATAAAAGTGGGACGCACGAGAGGAGAGAGAGAGAAGGGCAAACAGGGTGACATGGTGGAAGAGGCAGCATACGGGATGTCAGGGGAAAGTCTCTTTGAAGTCCACAAATAATTTTCTAACATGGTAGCTGTGGCGGAGGTAGCACAAGGGCTTGTGTGAATGTGTTTGCTGTCAACACACTCTTCAGAGTGTCCACACTTGCCGCCTCAAGTGCCTCAAATTCATGTGTGTGAGACGAAGAGAGGGGAGCGTGTGCTGTAAAGTACCCCGTCCACGAGGCACTCAAGTATCAGTAAGGGACAAATAGTGCATTGTGAAGCGTCTCTGTAGAAGCCATCAAGTCAGTTTTATGTCAATAGAACACTATAATTTGCAGGCATTCCACCCGTTTGGCTAGCAGCACTCTCCCTGTGCACAATTGCACGACCAAAACCTTCAAATGCTTCTGTTGCCCTGATATAACTCTCCTCAGTGACACTTTAATGTACACCCATCCTCGCCATGCCCAAGCTGGACCCACCATGGCGAATTGAGTGCAGTGGATGAGACTCGTAGTTCCACTATAGTAAACAACATCTTCTCATATATACACATGTAGAGAGATTTATATGTACAAGACACGGACATTGTTAAAGTAATCTGCAACGGACCTTATAACAGGAATGCTCAGTAGCCATTAGTCATCGCAGATTTGCTTCAGTTCAGAACTTGGTAAAACAGAGTGAGTCATTGAACTAAAGCCAGTATATCGCTAAAGCAGATTAAGCGTAACTTTCATGGCCGCGGCTTTGTTTCCCCTTCCACCCAGTGTATCCCAGTAGGGAGATAATCTGGGAAATGCTGCGATATCAGGTCCTCTCTAGGTTGCCTGAGAAGCCTTGTGAGACCCTCTGGAGATATAAGGCTTTGATATCAAGACCAATTATGTGGTATGGGCACACACGCACGCACTAGTATGCACACGCACACACACAAACACACACACACACGCACTAGCCTTGGCGAGTGGTAAAGAGGGAAACAAAGGGAGAATGTGATACTGAGGAAACACTGGGCAGGCAGAACATGTTCAGATTTTATCAGCCAGTTGAGCCGGGCTTGAAAGCCAGAGAGGATACAGACATAGAGGGAATGAGAGAGTGGATACCAGACAGGCTGAAACAGACCTAAGGAAGAGGGGTGCCTGAGTACAGGGTAGGTCTACAAGCACACACACACACATTACCCGCTGTAAAGCCCAGATACTGGCGCATTAACCAGTGCACAAACACAAATAGATTTGTTTGCATTACAGCCCACAGTACTGTGAAATTTGAAATAAATCACTATAATGAATCAATTGTCCCAACCCAAAACATTGTCACGCAGTAATGATCATCCTGTGGCCTCTAAGGAAGTCAAAACCTCCCAAACACCAAATTGAATCTCGGCATGTCACCCATGATATTATTATAAATAACCATTAGTCAAAGAACTTTAATAATAATCTTTGTAAGTTTCCAGGTTGATACCCCATCTTGTTTCCTCATACAGTACTTACATGTGTGTAACAGTACTTACTGCTGTGGTTCAGTACAAAATAGTTCACTATAATTAGGAAACGATTGCAGGAATTCAATTGTAAAAACGGTGAAGCAATATATTATCAATTAAATAAATTAAATTAAACATTAAGTATTTTCTTCTTAATTATTTCTGTAAATGGTTTTTAATAGTTGTATTCATTAGTTATCCATTCTGAGAATGGCTTTCATCTTTTTTTCTTCAAATTAAATCCTTCAATCGGGCCGTAGGCTTCAGTCTCTACTGGAGGTTACCAGGCTCTTCCATGCCGAGGCTTCTGAATAGCTTTAGCTTCTGGCACTTTTTGCAAGATGTCCTTAAAAACCTATTGAGAAAACTACATAAATATGAAAAAAAAAAAAAAACAACTTAGATATTTATATATGGATTTATATTTTCTATATTTTTAATAATGTAGCAATAATTACAGTTAAATACCAAATCACTCACAGACATTGTGACTTGCAACAATGATGTTAGAAAGATGTGCTGATATGTTATATATTATTATACATTAGATTTGATATAATTCCAGTTTTGTATTATTATTATTATTATCGTGTTCTGTAATGTTTCAAACCAATTAACTGAGGCCCTCAGTTTGAAAAACCAGGCACAGCGTGCATCCATTAGATTCACTGTGCATTTTTGTTCTTTTTATAACACACTCATTGCGCCAATTTAGATGTCTAAGCCTCGTTCGAGTACATGGACACACACTCAGAGCGCCATGACATTCACACACTCACACACAAACAGAAAATATATGTGATAAACAGTTGTTTCCGGTCTGAGTCACCTCCACAGAGGATCCCTCAAGATTAAGTTTGGCCTCTGGCTGTGCTAATTGGAGCTTAAAGTCTGGTGTAGCCCCTGGGCAGTGTATGCTCGGTGTGGTGCATGCTGTGTGTCTCTTTGTGTGCGTTTCCGTGTGTGTCTGTGTGTGTATAAATTATGGATGGCAAGTGCTGTAGGAGAGTGGCCACACACAAGCTGCAGCTGCCAGAGCGAGTGGAGAGACAGACCAGAGCAATCGCAGTCAGAGCGCCACCATATGACACAGACAGGTGGTTTAATAGAGATACAGAGGGGGGATGAAAGCAACCAGAGAAAATAATGGGACAACAGGCGTGAGAGCACTTAAAGTCATAACAAGTGAAAAATTAAGTTCCTCATGGTGGCATAATGAATTAGTTCTATCCAGACATCCTCATTACACAGTGGGAGCATTTTCTTTCGCTTCATTCATATTTTGTCTTCTGCTATAATTTTCCCAGGTGCTTCTCATCAGTGAGACTCGCTTTAAAACATGTAGCGCAAAGAGCCACGTCGGTATAAATTACTAATTAATAAAAGCGGCTAATAATAATGCTTGAAGTATAACTCGCCACCAAGTTTCAGCATGTTCACCGGGAACCAAATAAATTAATTAGTATATAATAAATAAAATACAGTTTATAGAATTGATCAAAAAAATGTTTGCAATTTCTTTTAAATGCATTAAATACAAACTTCCATGGAAGCCGGTTACAAACATGCCACATTATTTTTGCACACGTGCCTCTTCCATGTTTTGCCTCGGCATGGCCCAGCACGGCAGAGCTACCCACTTAAAGGACGTATAGTGGGAAGATGATGCCCTAAAAGGGGCCTTCAACATCCACAATGGTAACTCAAACAGCCACGTGTAAATATTATTTCCGCAAGCACTTTCACATTGCAGAGCGTCTCTGCTCGCGCGGGCAGTATTGTAGCCTGCGAAGAGGAAACCTTTGTTCGCGTGCAGACTCCAAAAGGAGTGTGTGAATCTTACACTCGAGCTCTACAGTTATTGCTCTCCTGTTCACAAAACTTTCACCTGTCTGCTCGCTGGCGGGTTTTTTGTATTTGTCAGTAAGTGGGTGGACCAAAGTCCTCCGGCGGAGGAGTCCAGCCTGCCTGAAATTCATTATAAGGAGACGAAGAAGAAAGTGCTCCTGGGTACAAAGTTTAGACATTACTGACATTGTCCTACCGAAGAGGAACCAATCACACTGGCCAGTTATAGAACTGTTACCTGAGAAATTGTCATTGAGGGATTTGTTCCTGCAGCTGTATAACAGACTGCAGGATCGGAGAGTCGCTGGGCTTCATGGAAAGGCATCGTTATGTAGTAGCGGGTTAACATGTGAAGAAGTTTTCACATCAATCCTCAACAAAATGAAGTATGGCTGTGAATTTGATATACAGGGGATGTGCAGAGACGTTATATGCATCTGAATCTGTTCACCAAAGAAATGATTTACATCTGTATTCCGCCAGCGGAGCCACGGAGGAAGTTGTAATCGAGGGAACAGCATAAACACAGCCAGACGAACAAATTAACATAATACTTTCTATTCAATTACTGTCAATAACTGGATGAAAGTAATGAACAAAGGCAGGACTCACTGGTCTTTTCAACTTGATGTCGTCACTCCTCTAGATAAGAGACTTAAAGGCCACGCCGGGTTTCAGGCGGTCGCGCTTCACAAATCACTCATCAAACAAACAAACAAACACACTGACCTGAGCGACATGATCTTGTACGCGTCAGGCAAGTAGCATCGGGTGTTCTCCATTTGGGCGGGGTCCGAGTCGCAGATCTTGTCGTCAGTGCGGCCATAGTTGGCGCTCTCGATCATGATGACATCTGTGCCCGGGCAGCGAAGTTCGATGGGATAAGATTCACACGACAGCTCCCTGCGCACCACTGCCATGGGGATCGGGGCACGGCTGTAGGCTGAACACACACAAACACACAGATTAGTGTTAGAACGCTGTTGGAGTAAATGATAACTACTTCTCCTGTCATTAACACCGGAGGCCAGAACTCTACAAGCACACGTCATGTTCAGCATTGCAGTCTTGTCATTTGGACTAATTACCCACAATACACGAAACCAATGGCACTGCAGAATAATTCCCATTCAGGTCGTGTCCACTGTACAGAATAATTACCGTTTTGCACTTTTAGACATGAATCTAGATAAAGTTTAATTGCCTTGCTGTTCAACAGGCACTTTCTTCAAAGATGGTGATGCCTAATTATTCTCAGAGGTGGCAAATTCAATGTATATAACCATGTTTTCAACACTTAAAAAGAAAACACGCCACCAGTTCTAATAGGAAGGAAGCGACTGATCTTTCCTAGATCTTTTTTTTTTTTTCCGCTGCTGTTTCTTTAGTTTCTTACATTTTTAATGAGTATATCCGATTAGCCTCTCGGCTGATGAAACAGCTTCCAAACTGAACGGCATTGAAGTTGCCACTGACATGGTCTGTCTGGAAATTATATGACCTGAATGTCTTGCAATGTTCACAAAGAGGCAGCTCCGCCACGACAGACGAGGACCGGAGAGGCGTGGAAATTGATGGGACATGTGCACTGTAAAGTCCCATCAGTTTCCAGTCAACGTTCAGGTTGCAATCAAATGAAAATACAATAAAATCAGCTTCAAGGAAAGGCAAGCTTGCTGCGATGCTTCTTTGGTGGCTGACCCTGCAGCGTGTGCTGCTCTCACACTTCCAGTGTAGTTTCATGGTCTGACATCGGCAGTATAATGTGTCATTTATTTTTTCATTCATTTCATTCTCTGCTTTTTCACTGCATATACTATGGTAGTTATTCTAATAATAATACTTCTATCTAGTATATGGTATCCATGCAGATTTGATGATGATGATACGAAGTTTGTTTTCACAGCTGGAGATAGGTTAAACTTTTCACAATATTTGTTTTATTTTAGCCTCCTATGACTCGGAGCTTTAGAACTCAATTGGTCATTATTATATTGTTTAATTGTGTGTCAGATTATTATTATTGTCTTGTGCTTCATGTTCAGTGCTTTGGTGTGGTAGTTGTTGGTCTGGATGCTCCAGGGGGATTTCACTTGTTGTGTTGTAACTTGGATGTTGTTATTCTCTGTTCACGGGTGCAGTGATCCCTGGGAGCACCGAGGACTCTCCCTTGATACAAAGATGCTGCAGTGTTCATTTGTGTTGTTTAGTTTTATCCATATCACTGATTGGTAATTTTGATTTGAGTAATTCAGTAGTTTTCAAAAATGTTCATGTTCTGGACCCCAAAGTTGATTCTCAATAATCCACAGATCCCCATTTGCACTGATAGTGACTCTGATATCTACAAACAGATGCATTTAATTTATATAACCCTCAATATATCAATGAATATTAATTATCAATTAGTATTTGTAAAATATGTGTTATCTCTTTTTAATTCAATTGTTTCAAATCTTCACATCGTTTATTTTTTTCATGCTAATTGTGTTGTAAAAATGTGTTTAAAATATTTGAATAACAATTACTAAAAAGTTATAAGAAAACAGACAGGAAATTTGAAAATTTCACAATAAAACTGTACATTACATTAAATATTTAAATGTTAGTACAGTGATGTTGTGAATTTGAATAATAAGGATGTAAACTAGTCATATTCCTTATTTTGCAGTGGACCCCTGTTGAAGACCCTCATGGACTTCTGAGGGTCCCCAGACCCTACTTTGAGAACCCCTGGTTTCAACTTTCCACATTTTATCTTTTTCTATGTCACATCTGTGCAAAACTTTTTTTGTAGTCTGCAGTTAAAAGAGTGAGTATGTATGTAAAAAGCAGATACACACATGCACACAGTATATATACAAACATACAGAGTACGGACGGCAACCTGCACTTCAAAAACAAACCATTCCTGCATCCCTGAAAAGCAAGGTACAGCACCGCCACATTGCTCTCTCTATCACGGTAACCATAGCAACCCTGTCATCCCTACCTTGGCTCTCTCATTGGTTGGAGAAAGCGTCATGGTTACACGAATGCAGCAAAGAATCTGAATGAGCTCAATGACACTGTGCTCAGGCTCTGCTTAATACTGCCCTTCACCACATCTCACGTAGACGCACACGCACGACACATGCATACAAAGGGTTTGAGCGATGGCATATTAACCCTAGAGCACTAACGTCGGGGGGAGTTTCACCCAGGCGATCGTGGTCACGTGTTCTAGGGTTAAGGCCATATTTCACATCCTGTGCGGCGCCAATGTCTGGGGGGTATTTCAGGGCACTGAATTGATATCGGCAGCCATTAGCTCAGAGATATGACTGATATATAAATGACATTTACTAAAAATATCCTCTCTAATGAGCACACATACACACACACACACATATATATAACTGTATATATAACTGTGGGCTATGACTCAACTTTCAGATAAGATGTTTGTGTCAACGGTGGCAGAGGGTTTGTGTGTGTGAGCGGAGAGAGTGCTCGGGGCAGTGGGTCATTATTGTGTTCATATTCATTACAATGCCTGTGTCATGTCTGCGTGAACATGGATGTAAATTTTGGGGAGAGGGTTAATTGAAGCGCACGGGAATCAATACACAGTATTGTAAGGCAGCTGTCTAGACTGGCTTTGGATCAGATGTCTTCCAGTGCTGCCTTACAGGCTGCCCACTGGGCATAAAGAGAGCATTATGACTCAATCACACACAAACCTCTTGCACACACGATTCAAATAAGTCCTCTATCTGTATTTTGATTTATAGCCATTCTGCCTTCATAAGCAGTAAATGCTCTGACTCGCAGTCCCGGTCCAGTCTCGTCTGTCACCTTCTAATTCATACAATTTTATTAGCAGCCTCACCTATAAAACTGCCCTGTGTTTAACCTGCCTCTGAAGGACTGTGCACATAATTCTGCTGTTTATTTCATGTGCAGTCCACAGATCACTCCCTGATAACCACACATGATGCACAAACACATGCAACACTCTCCGTGCACGTATGCAATAATGTGCGAGCTGGCAAGTGCATGTTAATGTGTCATCAGTTGTGTAAGTGGTGACAGAAACTTGGCAGCCACAGACAGTACGGACAATCCTATTCAGACACTCTTATTGCCTCGGGGGGGGGGGCTGAAACAAAAGGATATTGATTTTAACATTTGGGCCAAGAACAAGAGAGTGGCGAAAGAGGTGGATGGATGGAAAGGAGAAGACGAGGGCGAGAGAGGAGAGGAAAGAGATTTAAATTGTGATCTCTCACTTGAGCTGCCACAGCGTTTGGCCGGTGTTAGTGTCTGACATGCGGGTCCTCCATGTTCGAGCAATCACAACACATCGCCCGAGATGTTTTAAAGGATAAGGCTGGCAATATTCTCTGCTTTATTATCCTCGTAAATGAAAAGACCAAAAACCAACCAACATTTATCCCCCCATCAAGTACTGCCTGGTGTAGCTTGATCCTCAGTATTATGGACCACAAACAATATTTATGTCCAAGATAAACAGACCACCTCACACCAACTAAAAGCCTGTTGAAGGTTCTGGATTCAATATACGATAGGGCAAACCTTCACACACTCCCAAGATGGGCAATTTTATGGGGGGCGGATTTCAGTCGTGGACCATCTTGACTTGAGACCATTGAAGAGGGTTCAAGACAGAAAGGTTGTCTCAAGGAATAACAGATTGAAATGTCAACAAAAAACAACTGAAAATCAAATAGATATATAGATAAATCCAGAAAAAGCCTTTCAATTTTAATTAAATAATTAATTAACTTGGTATTAATTTATTTGTATTTAATTGTATTTAATTGTATTTAATTGTATTTAATTGTATTTAATTGTATTTATTTATTTATTTATTTATTTATTTATTTATTTATTTATTTATTTATTTATTTATTTATATTTATTTATTTAATTAAAATCATTCTTGTTCCCCAAAGAAAGGTCATAATCTGTGTGTAAATAAGCTCTTCTGTTAAGGTCAGAGAAACATACTACTACTACTTTTTCTCCTGGTTGAAAATTAGACACTCTTGTTGGCAAAGGGAAACAAACAGTAATCCAGCCTTGTTCAACCAGCCTCCTCCCTATGAAGAGTTTTTTGCATCTCATTTCTTTCTTTGTTCCAATTCTAATTACTATGGAGATCATGTCAGCTGAACATAAATATTGGTGTCGTTTATTTCGGGTACATGTATTTACGACCTGTCCTGTAATTTATCCTGGGAGGACGGTCTCTTGGGAAGTAATGACACTACGTACAGTATTTGTGATCCATTTGATTTATCCTATGTCTTCAGCAGGGAATAAATAGACCCGACCAGGTTAGGGAACCAGAGGAAACAGTTTGTTTTTGATCCCCTGAAGCGATGATCACTACTGCACGACTGTGAATGTCTGAAATGGTGCAGCTCCAACTCAATCAACAAGTCCACTCCATCAGACAATAGTTAAGCCAGAATTACCCACACAACCCAGGAAAGAAATTAAAACGCTGTTATTTTTTCCCCGACGCTTCCCCATGTGCTTTTATGTATCTACAACTAACCCTGAAATAATGACAAGACATGGCTCAGCGGAGAAGATGGATTGCTTGCTGCGATGCGTCCTCCAGCTAAACTGTCTTTGTTTCAACTAATCCTTCCTAAAGTATAAACAGGATGATTTGCATATGTCGACTTACTCTTTAGACATTGATGCAAATACCTTGGACTGAAACTCATCTCTCGGTGTAAATGCAAAGCCCTCGGTGTGTGTGCGTCTAAGTAGCTGTCTGTGAGCACTTCCTGTGCTTGACTCGTCTATGCGGCTGTGCGAATACATCATCTGTACGTACGCATGTCAGCGGGCATGCACAGGCTTGTTCACATGTGTGCATTGTGTGTGTGTGTGTGTCTGCACATGTGCGTCAGTTTCTCCTCACGACAGCGTGATTGACAGAAGCCATTAATAGGATTAAGTCCAAGTGGGCCAGAGCTCCCTCTAGGAGTCTTCAAAGCTCGCCATCGCAGGGGAGAGGAGGAAACACACTGTGTGTTTGTGTATGTGTGAGTGTATCGGCCTGTGTCAGGGACAGAGACGGCGAAAGGCAGAACTCTGTGCTGCAAGAAGAACTAGATATGAAACGTGCACATTAGCAACTTGTTTGCTGCAAGAAATAATTGCAATTGTTTGTTGTTGGCTGTGGATGCGTCGGCTTAAAATAATATATGTATTAAAACATTACACATTAATTGGTGCAGCCACTGCACTACTCGGTAAAGCCCAGTGTAAAGGATCACAGATGTACTTCACATGATAACGGCCTGCTTTGATATTTCAGGGATTTGCCTGTTTCCTGTCTTACAAGGCCAGTCGTCCCTTTTTTTTTCCATAAAACCTTGATTCTGTGGTTTCCTGCTTGGCACTCTTGCTTGCGCACACATGCAAGAGCTTGGCAGCAATATAGCTCATTGTGTATCAACAAGTCTGCAGGGCTCATCTCTGAAGAAACGCTGGTGTTTCTCATATTAGTCATGATAGGTAAATGGAGCCTCTGGAATCAGGATCATTAATTTGGGTGTAAACAAAGCCTCTTTTGTACTCGCGCTGCATCTATGTGGAAACGGTGAAGAGAGGCTGGTGTAGTTCATTTAAATGCTTTCAATAAGGAATATGTAATGCTTTCATTTTACAACTCAAGGAACATTCATAGAGAGTCCTTACCAGCAACTGAAGACTGCATTTATAGCTAATTCAAAACCTCAGTGACACGCTGTTAACATGGTTTCTGAAGTTACACAACATGTTTTTTGTCTTTCTTTGGTTCACTAATTGCATTGATAAGAATGTTCAAGCGCTGTGTGTCGTCTTGTGTCTTACTGATGGCAATGGGAGCAAACAAGGTTGAGACGAAGAGCAGGCATCGGATCCACATGACGTCTAACGTTGACCTGGAAGTCGATAGGGAGGTACTTCCTGCTGCGCCCCGACAGCCGTGTGGTGAGCTGTTCCTCTTACAGCTCTTTGTCCCTGACAGCATTCAGGCCTGCAAAGTGACACACACAGAAGATTCACTCGTTTGGATTCAGGTCATAATGCATCCTGTATGTGTCTATATATAGTAACACCTTTACATCTCCACGTCCGGTCGTTGCGACGACACGTAATTGCAGACCATCTCCGGATTGTATTTACTGGTACATTTTTAGTTAAACATCACAATCACAGATGCATTAGCAAGTTATCAAGCACTCAGGACATTATTTCACAAAATTGTTCTGCTAAAAAACAAATTATAAGCTTCCTGAACAGCTGAACACGGTTTCACTGTGCAGCCAAAGACGAGAAATAATCCACACCAGATATCTACAATATGGGATGGGACATGCAGGATACCCGGGGAGGAAAAAGGCACGATTATTCACACTTTTAACGGTGTATATGAGCTGGAAGGTGGCTAACTAATCCCTTAATTAAGCATTTATAAGTGGGAAAATATTGACAATATGTAAATTATTTAATTTGCAATAGCTTTTTGTTTGACACACACAAAGTAGTTCATCCATCAATATGTTTATTAGTTAATTGTCTTATCGACTTATTGTCTTTAATCCTTCAAATGATCTCACATCGTGCTGTTTAAAGAAATCACATGCATGTAGCATGTGAAGCTCCGATGTGGCTGGAATACAAATGTGATGGTATTGAATGAGAAACAGTAAAAATTAAACTTTATCAAATAATCCATAAACAACAAATCACTGCTGGAATGGCTAAACGCTAAATATCGATCTGGTTAAAAGTTAAGAGTTGGCATAATGATGCTGAAGTCTGTGTTAGGGCTCCTCTTCAGTTGGTGCTCCACATCAGCATCAAAGTGTGAAATGCATTGATTGCCACAAGCTAATTCATTTCACGGTCGACCAGCGCTAAACAATTAATAGGAGTATGGTCTCTGAGATGTGTTACTAGCTGTGACCGACTGGTCGGCATCATTTCTCTGTATGTTTTTCTAAATTGATTCAGCTGAGCCGCTCACATAACCACCGACACAATAACGGCACTTCTGCACTTCTGCATCCAACAAACACAAACTCGGATAATTACCATTTTTCCTAATGAACAAAAGCCGAGTTGTGTGTGTGTTTGTGTCGCGTTTTTTTTTTTAATTCTGTCAAAGGGTTATTGAGCATTCCGTCCTGGATGACGTCAGATATATTTTCTATTGTCACGGGAGTCGTTCAAAGGTAACAGCAGATGTATTTGTGCTTGAATGTGCGCAAGTCACTTGGGAACCTAAACCCAGCTCCGGTGAGAACACACACACACACACACACACACACACACACACACACACACACACACACACACACACACACACACACACACACAGGCCGGCAGAGCCCCACAGTGCAGCTGAATGGCCTCTCAACACAAGCAAAGCCTGTTGGCGGAGCAGTGAAGGGGAAAGCTTTTTAAAGGTCTTGTCATCCCGGACATGCACTCACACACCGGGGATACAGGAGGATTGGATTGCATAAGAAATTACATCTGAACAAGACGACGATACACTGGAGTTTTTAGGGCTTTGTATCCATTAAGCACAAGGACCTCCTGTCATGGACAAATGGCACCACAGGGAGCAAAAGGGAAAAGTGTCACCTGCTGGTGACCGAGAGTCTCTACACCTGAGAGGACCAAACACAACAAGCTGCTCAGGAAAAAATACCCCAAATCTACTAGATTTCTTTAATGGAAAGTTGGGTAAGAGTTATTCAGATCACTGCCTGGAGCCACGTGTGTCCCCCTCTCACTTTAAAAAGTAAATCCTGCTCAGGTTTTGTCCTCTATCTGTCTTTGCCTAGCTGCACTCCAACTATCCCACAAAGTCAAATGAAAACACTAAAAGCAGAGAAACAAAAAACCGTATACGATATGATGAATTTTAAATATGGGACATTCCACCAGAAAAACCAACAGAGTGAATCACATGGAAATCTGATATATTTTTAGGGCTTTTCGAAACACTAATACTTAAGTAGAACTTCATGTACACTATTTTCTACACTGTACGTATATAATAAGTCACAGCACCGAAAACATTGAAATACTAAAGCCGCGCCGGCGCTGAAACTGTCTCCAGGGCCCCATTGAAGGGGAAGAAAGTTGGAGGAAAACCCCTCGCTTTGTATACCAATCACTGAACTGACTAATGCGCTCTCTACTACTGTTTTCCGTTCCGCTTTATGTACCGTTGCTATGAACATATGCTCTCAGCAAATTATAGACAAAGTTGTGGTCCGTGAGGTTTGCAGCTCGAGGAATTAGCACAGCCATGTTCCTGTACAATAAAATAATATTGTTTTACCAGAACTAGGCTCCACATTCTGAGTGTATTCACATCTTCGAGCTGGGGAATTGACACGCTTTGGCACAGCCCGCACGCTGTTGGGTCCTCCCTTTGATTCATATAATAAGGCAGGCTTTGAGCGGTAAAGCTAAAACAATTATGAGGCTATTTAAAGTTGTCATTATTAAATGCTGTGAACGTAAGTAAGCTGCCTCCCAGGCAGAGAAAATTGGGCTGGCAGAGAACATCTCGAAAGCATCCCCCTTTTCCTCCCTGATCTCCCTGAGGTGAAAATAAACTTGCTAGAACAGGCACAAATCCTCCTTTCTACCCTTTCATCTTAATAATGAGGCCAAATCAAGACCCCACCAGCTCACAGGGAGAACAGTAGGTGTGTATGTGCCACGGTAATCATCAAGTTGAGGATATTGTTCAGGTATTTCCTCAATTTCAGTCCCATTTGACTTTGTTTCATCTTCAATGGAAACTTATTTACCGAGATTAAAATCCATCCTGCAAGATATCATTATCATCATCACTGTAATCAGTGAGTCCCTTTTTCCTTCTAATATAAACCTCCTAATGTAACGTTTCCATTTTTCCTCAAATAAAATCTCAGGTCCCTCAACGGATGATTCCTGTATTTTACAACCTGTTTTCCTGTTTGTGTGCGTCAAAATATTTAATGGTGAACCTGTCAAATATCGTGCGAGAGCGATAAACGGAATGACTGCAACGTAATCCAACAGGGTGATTGTCATCGTCTATGACAACACAGAAAGGGCCCCCAGAGAGAGAGACGTGAGACAGATGTCTCGCTCTGAAAACTCACAGGAGGTGACAACAGCATGTAGTGGAAGACAATCGTGCTACCGGAGACCATTTGGACCGGGATGACTGCTGCCAGTCAAACAGGGGAAAGAAATCCTGCAACACAGATGATGTTCCAGGATCGGAGAGACCAGCTGCATCAGTACAGAACAGCAAAACTAATCCCCCAGTAACTTATTCCATAAATTAGGATATGACCTAGAGTATAATAATCATAGTTATATAATGAGTCTCATGGTTTGTTCTTCCGTACTGAATGTTACATTGAAATTCTTCATTTTCCCACAAAAATCAGACCCACTGAAGGGATGTTATAACAGACGGGATGGAGCGAAACAACAGAGTCTGTCGCTGTAGGGATCCTTTCTATGATGTCAGTGACAGAATAACAAGCTGAGCCTGTCAGTGGCACTTTGAGTTGTCAGACTTTAACATCGACCTTTGTCCCATCCGATTATGTTGCACACATTTCGCAGAATTATCCTTTAACATGCCCCCTCCGTCCCATCAGTGTCTCTGCTTCAAAACCTACCAACCCCCCCAACTGTAACGCTCTTACCTAAGTGGCCTAGTGACAGTGTGATTGTTGGCACATGTAAATGTCCAGTGGCGGCCCTGCATGTAGAGAATACAGTGACTGGCCTGGGATTGTGTGGAACAAAGCGCGCTGTGAGATTACAGTTGATCCTCTCGCATCCTGTTTCCTCCTGCGTTCAGCGGCGCAGGCAGACACAGACAGACGCAGATCCCACCGATAACACAGCGCTGCTGCTGCTGCTGCTGCTGCTGCTGCTGCTGGGACGGGCGAAAGACACACATACAAATACACATACACATACTACACATACTACACATACACTAGGACAGAAGGTTCCAGGGTCCAGAACCATGTCAGGCAACGTCAGCAGACAGACAGTGGGTGGGCAGGACGGAGAGAAAGAGAGTGAAAGAGGGATGAGGGAAAGGAGAGGGACCCCTGCTCCCGCCCCACCCACACAGTCTGAGACAGAGACACGGCTAATGAATGAACAAGCAAACGGGCCTGGCGCTGATAGCGCTGCTCGCTCGCGTAGGATGAGAGGCCCCACCCAAGATACAAGACGCATGTTTGTGGGCAGGGGATGTGAGGCAACACCAGTGGAGAAAGAGTAAGAGATGACCTTTACTGAGCCACGACGACCGCGGCCCACACACTGCCGAGGCAACAAAGCATCACACTCTCCTGTCTGATAAAGTTAGGGGGAAAGATTCTGCACGCTCGTACGCACATATACGACCGTTGCGTTTTTCTCCGGACTGCACACGGAGAAGGGCAGAGAGGATTGAAAAGCCACATGATGATGGGCTGAAAAATAGTCTTTTCATCCGCCGCCGTTCCACCATAACACAACGCACGCATCATTTACACGCATTCAGCCACGAGGTATCGAGAACTCGGTTGCTTGGGAGGGAAACAGAATGTTTGCAGCTCCGCACTACGATGCATCAGAGATATTCCAGCTAGCGAATGTTGGGTGGATGATAACATATCGGAACCACAGTTTGCCTGAAGGGGGTACAACAAGAAGCTAAGGGGAATAAAAAAAACCTTGGCAGCAGTGACATGACGGATGATATCTTGGTCGAGTTCCCCGGTGTGAAAGTATCCATTTGTGAGCTCTTGTAAAAATCCCCCAATTTGAAGAATGACTCTTGTTTTTTTGTTCTGTTTATGAAGCTAGTCTTGGGTATAACACTCATAGCCAACTGACTAAGCTCATTTGTCAAGCAGGGTAAAATTCTAGCAAGAATTCATCTGTGAAGTTTCCCTCTCAAATGATGATAGCCTTTAAATTAGGAGCACAGGAATAACAGAATTATACGACGCCTCATATTCTTCCTTTGTAATCTTAAACAGTGACAATGCCGCCCCACGATGTCACCAGACGCTCTCAGCTAGACCTTTATACCAGATCTTCTATCTTCTATCACCGTCCTTTGGTGTTTCTGTAGGACACATCAGGCTCTCTCAGAACTGTGATGTCAACCCATGCACATCGACATAAAACCAACTTGGCTTTTGACATCAATACACAGCACAAGAAACCCTCGTAAAGCGAGGACATCTCGGGGATGGATGGATCCAACAACACCAGAATTGACAGGAACTCCAGACTTTGAGACGGTCGATCGATTCCCATTTCTCATGTGCAACGAGTCGGCACTGTGAATTCTGGTGTTGTTGGATCCATCCAGCGGCCGGAGCGGTCGCTCTGAGCGTCTCATGATGATGTGAATGGACGGACCGCTGCGTGTCACACAGATGAGAAGGGTTGCCGTGTACATCGGTATCACAGGTGACGAAGGCATTCCTATGCTATTGATACTTTATTTTTCACTCAAGACTTCAAGATTTCAATGAAGCTTCCTGAAAATGTTCAGCTGGCGCAATTTAATACGTCAACTCACGTTTCCTTTGACTTCCTGTCAAAAATCTGTCAAGCTGAGGAAACAAAGCATGAATGGATCCAGATGATCATTTCAATAGATTAATTTGTCCGTTCATTAGTTCTGAGTGTGTGTGTCTCGCTAGATATGATTACACCGCAAATGACTCTCAACCGATTCCGAGAAGAGGAAGGAATTAATAAAAAAGGATGTTTATTCAACCTGAAAATAGTTGTGATTAATATGGCTCACAACTGTTTTCATTGCAGTCTGTAATACGTGTTCTAATGTCGTCTGTTAGGACTTTATGGAGGAAATTGCAAAACAGCTGCTCCAAGAAAACTTGATTATCAAAAGAATACACTGTTTTCACAAAGAATGAAATCAACTATCAGACTAAGGTACTGCAAACCTTTTATCACCTTGAAAATCCAGTGTAAAAAATAAATAAAAGGTATGTTTTTTCGCTATAACACACCCGACCACGAACATATGATGAAGGTCTAATGTGTGTCGCAACATGCAGTTTTAAATCGAGCATGTTGGTGCTACCGAGACATCAGATCATGTTCTCCACACGTCAGGGAACAAGCTGGATTGGTGCAGATCCCAGAATATATTAATAAATTGTATATTTGTTTTCCGGAGTCGTATCACATTATCTGTAAAAACAATCAAAAGGTGATTTTCCTCTTCATATCGTTAAGGCTAAATGGAAAGAAAAAGACAAAGCCAACACCCGGTAGTTCTATCAACTACACCCTCTGATACAACCTCTGAATCTACCAGTCTGCAGTGACCCGTCCACTCCCGCCTGAAGGGGTTCAATGAACCTGCTGACTTAAACATCCTTTATCTGCCGACCCCGGCCTGGCCCCCCTGCGCCGCTGCGGTCCCGGCAGGTGGATCGCCCACTGCCTTCATCGGACTGAGCTTCTGAGCGGAGAGAGATGAAAGACAGAGGAGGGAGGGACTGCTTGGGAGTTGGTACTATCAGGGAGGAATGGGAAAATACAGACATAAACACACCCTCTATTGTCCAACCACTCTGCAGTTTAAGCTCCCACAGTCTGTCATAGTTCTATTTGTTTTTGGCAACACTTGGGATACAGCTCACCGAGGCATTTCACACCCCTCGTCTGATCTTTCCTGTGTGCCTTTGAATGTCTAGTCATGAGGCAGCGCTCGGGGCCAAAACTCAGTGCTTTCTAAGGCGATGATGAAACACGGTGAAAGAGGTGGAATATAAGTCAACGAGGAAATCTCGTTTTTTGTTTTAAAAGCAACAATGTCTCCACTTCAGTTTTATCTTCGAAGAACAGATAAATTCTACACTCTGAAACAAAAGACTCACCTGCTCGAGTGCCGCATCCATTCTTGTGCAATGAGCCAGAGGCAGGGTGATCGAACTTTTGTAATATTTCACTGCCGGCACGACAAAAAAAAACCCTTTCAGATGAGAAGCATGAATCAAGACGGTGACAAACTGGCTGGAAAGTCAAACAGAGAGTAACTAGAGCAGGGCCGTTTTATGACAAGGGGGCCGGGGTTGGGCTTTGATGCTGAGTGTAGCCGCTGAAAGGTGTCGATTTTCAAGCTCTAATCGCCCAACATGGAGCACATTGCTGTTTGAACAGAGTCGTAAGGTGTTCATAGACAAGATCTGTTATTGCTTTCTACCCAAAGAAATAATCTGATCCGAGGCAAAACATTACAGAAAGAAGTGCACATGCACTGCAATCAATGGATTGATGACCGAAACATGGAAGCAGCACAGTTGAATAGATGCAAAAGTTCATGTTGAAGTTGAGGTATGAGGTTGAATTTATTCCCTGGATCTATAACACATCGACTTATTGTGGAAGACGTGTAACAGAAACCACATGGGACTTTTCAATTCTCCGTACGCATCGGTGAACACACTCAAATATGAATAATAAAATGGCATCAACAACCCACAGCCATCAGAGTCTTGAAAGGAATATTCAAAATAGAATGATTCATGCAGAAACCGGGCCAAGGATTATAATTTGGGGATCGACCACATTCGCCGGTCTTATCCTGAATCCCCCTTTTTTTTTTTCCTGATGACTCGCTAATGGATCTGTCTTTAATGTTATTATTGCTCCTTAATAGACTGCAGCACGCCACTCAGTGACACCCATGTCTGTTAGCGCAGGATAATGAATTCCACATTTGCGCCGGCTAAAGGTAGCGACTCCAACGCCAGAGCGGAGCACGAAGGGGAAGGTTGCTAAAACTGTTTCTTCAGACGAAACAAGAGACCCACTTAAATTGCCAGCTCCGAATCTCACTGCGTGTCCACGGTGTTGTACAATTTGTCAGACAAAGCTAAATTAAGGGAGCCAACACTCTCTGCGAAGCTGTTGAAAGACGGACCTGCAACAAGAAAATGGATGCATTCGTTTTTCCACCAGTCCTACGACCCTGTTGCATTCAGCACACGTATATCAGGCAACATAGGAGGCACCAGAGGAAGCTGTCTGCTGCAGAATAAACTGTATCACCTCTGTTGAATGAAGATATGTCATGCTCTTTAATGCTAAATAATCAAACTACTGTATTCATGTGCGCTCACTTGAAAAGTAAATGTAAAACTGTGGAGCTGCTACGGAGCGGACGGACTGCCAGGAAGAGCCGGCAGCACATAGAGGAGGCAATAGACCTGTGGTCGGCTGATCTTTACTGCTTGAATAAAGGCCGACATCTCCTCCCTGCAGTCCAAAACTATGACTGAGACAGAGTTGGGGGAAGGTTGGTAGGGATTTCAGTGTTAAACTGGAGCAGAGCAGCAATAGCTTTTGCCTTCTGCTTAATTGTGATGATGTGGGAATTTGCAGATTATTGAAAGGTATTGGAACGTTTTTGAAGAGGTGTGTTCAATGAGGTGTGTTCAAATGATTTCAACTCATGGCTTTCCTACCTACGGTGATATGCTCTTGCATCCTGCAGCAGGGAGATGAAGCTCCCTGCTGCAGGATGCAAGAGCATATCATATTCTCCTTAGTGCAGCTTATCATCTCACAAGGTGGACCGCAGCTTTCCATATGGTAATCCTGGATTTGACCACAGGGCTAGAGTCAGGATGTTATTTTTTTCACCTGATATCCAGCAGCAGGTGTGACCTGTACTAGGCCTGGGTGATGGAACGATACCGGTGAACACTTGGGAAGCAACATGGACGCACGTAACAAATATGCAAAGTTCATTTGCATGAATCATTTAACAGGTTTGATGTTCAGTTGCCAAATCGACATGTGCCTCAACAACAGTGGACACGAGATGAAGACAGAAAACGAAAGAGGGAGAGGAGATCGCTGATAAAAAAAGGACAGGTTAGCTCACCAGTACGGCGGTTTATTGTGTCTCTCCAAGACTAACCGATATTTGGACTCACATAGAGCGTAAGCTGTGCAGGAAATCCTTTGGAGTATGCAACATGTTGGCAGTCGATACCAACATGTGAGACGGCCAGCTTTCCAGCCTGTGCCGCAGCTTCAACTCACACTCCAATACAGAAGAAGAGCAGACTGGAGTTACAAAGATGGTCGAAATATTGGATTCAGAATTTGGTTTTAACCCCAGAAAACGTTTTCTTGTGATATCTACGAGATTACAAAAAAATCCGGTAGACAACGGATCAGGTTTGAATCAAGGTGTAACCTACAAGACGTTGAGCTCACAAACCAGGCTTATTCCTGGGTTCGAATTTAGGGCCACAATGTTAGAATATTCAGGCATTTATGAGAATCTGCATGTTAAATACTCGTAATCCGATGAAAGCTTGAAAACCTGCAGCTTAATTACCGCGTCTCATTGCCGTGAAACTCACAAAAAACGTGCTGATAATTAGAGCAAATGAAGACATCAGAGCACTTTGCCACTTTCCATATAATCATATAAGACAAGAGAACGTCTGGATGTGCACGCCAGGCTGCACAGCTGTCTTTCATTTCATTTCATGGATCGTGATATTTCAGCTTGATTTGTGCTATTTTGAGTGAGAAAGATAAATCACGAGCTTGTTCAGATCAGCTACGAATGAAACCTTTCAAACTTTCTCACAGCTATCACAGAAGCAGCAGCATTACATCAACGTCGCGCGCTAGGATCAGTACGCCGTCGTCCTCGCTTTGAATGCACAACATTGGAAAACACCAACAAATCACTCATTAACTGACGTTACAGCAGAGTTGAAACTAGTGCCACCGTTTGAAGATGTGCGATTCAGCTTCCAATAACTACGTGGCAGATATATATGATTATCAAGAGGAACAATTCTCATATAAATTCCATCCTTGGTGACTTTTTTTTGCTTCTCATTAAACCAAAGCACAAATAAGTTTATATAAATCAACCATGGGAACAAGACAACTTCAGTCTAACAGCGAACGTCACCATTGGACGACGATATCGAGAAATTGAGCGAGTTTCAGGCCACAAAGTTCCATCATTACCGGACACTAAGAGGTCCAGCAGCCAGAGTTGGACATCAGTGATCTGTTTAGCACTGGTGCATAAATCAGTATTTGCAGATCCACTATGGAAACCAGAAGAGCAAAGTGAAGGACATCAGTAAAGAAACGTTGGATGTTTGCACCCTCCATAGGGTTGCAGGTTGCATCCTGATGCATGATGCAGATGCATGCATGCAACTTTTCAACATGCATGTGCATCAGATATGCAGAGATGAGGGGCCATGCCCACGGAGTGAAGAGGAGGCCAACACATGTGCATTACAAAACAGTTCCCCAAAACTTAAGATGCCCTTTAGGCACTGAGCTGGATACGTAAATAACACTATCATCAGTTAAGAAAAAAGCACACAGATGTCTGTGGGACAAACACGAATTGTTGAGCGCTGAAGAAAAGAACATGAGCTTCATTACAGAAGAAAGTGCCACATTCACAACAAAGACAAAATGCATCTGGGGAGGCAACTTGAGCTAAATCAGCTAACTCTGAAGAGGAGTGATTACAAACAGAGTCACTGGATTAAATGCACAGTCCGACCGCAACATAATGGCAACAAAGCATCTTCCAAATGAAAGGAAATATATAAAAGCCCCTTTAAAAACAAAAGCGATACAGAAGGGGTTTTGCGGACTGCCAAGTTTCTCAAACAAACACATCGTAAATGTAAATGTTTGTCTGCTTTAAGTCTCTTTCTGCATGTAAGCCGGGTTCTCTCGAGAACCAGCGAAGTCATGGACACAAACAATTCAACACGATTAACAACAGATGTGTCAATCTATTTCGGTACGATGAGTAATAATAACACCATTAGTCGCCTCCTCATTTGCTATATCATTTTTCAACCGTACGTTTTCCCCATTAGGGCTCCAGTGCCTTTTCGGTAGCTTTTCCATAACTTTGGCATATGGTCGGCACGCTGCTAACCGAGGAGCTCATTGCAGAACCTACATCAACAGAAACCAGAGCACGCTAGAGAAATTGTCAATTGAAACGAGGACAACTAAGATGGGCTGGAATCAGCAGTATATGAATTCTTCTTGAGCGATGCCAACACGAATGGTTATACAATGGAGAGTCAGAGAGGCTTGTGTGTTGCTGGTTTGAGTTTCGACTGTGTGATGTGTGCAGCTCGGGTTTGGCTTGTGCAGAGCCATACTTCATGGAGCTCAGTGGGACTGGTACCACATTTTCATACTCCTCTTGTCTTTTTTTTTTTTCTGAAAGCTGAGACAATGGGACAGCTTGAAACGCGTATTACGTAACTCGCGCTGGTGTGTCAATCAGAAACCGACGCTCGATGACGAACGACCGTCGAGGTTCACAGGCGGAGAAAGTCCCTGTTTCGCATTCGGCAAACACAGAGTATTGAAGTTGGAATCCCTTTCTGAAATGCGTTCAATTATTCATTTAATAATCCACTAAAAGCAAAGCACACACACCCACACTCTTAAACCTTCCATTGACACCACTCATTAATACGCTCGCACCGAGCCTCAAACCCGAGATGCCATTTTTACCGCACATGTCAAATCGTGTGCATCGTTTCAAACATCTCTACCTTTAATTCACTCAATATCTATTTAATGTCTGTTTGCTTTGGTGTCTTTGGTTGCATTTAAAGTTTAAACAAAGCTACGCTCCAGATTGTGCGTGTGCACAAACTTCTAACTGCAGCATACGGGAAGCTGAGGTTACATGAATCTAATTATGGTCTAAAACTAAATAACTGCAATGCAAATAATAAACTCACTCTGAGTAGTTAAACAGTGCAGGAACACAAATGCACAAAAACACACAGCAGCCGTTCCCCTTTGATGATAGAACCCAGACTGACCTACACGCAGCTCCTGGCCGAAGACTGTCTTTTCTCCCAGCGCCGAACAGTTCCAGCGTCCATATCGGAACTGATATTGACACTCATTGATGCCCATCTGCGCACCTTCGCCCACAACAATGATGGCGTCCGGGCGACTCTGGCAGATGGCCCGCTGGCGAGGTGCCAGCCCGGGAATCTTGTTGCAGATGATGTTGGCACCCAGAGCCACCACCGAGGACAGGGCCCTGCCAAAATAAGAGAAACACACCACCACACACACACACACACACATCACACAGACACACATATACATGCACGCACCATTGCACATGCCAACACACACAGACACACACAGAAACAAACTCAGTTAGAAGTTCCAGAAGATGGTCAGACTGACTCACTTATGTGAGTCTCTCCAGAACGGGATTCATTTCAACCAGTGATTGATGCACGCTCCCGGAGTATAGTAAAAGCTACGTTGCATGAAAGTCTTGCTATTTTTCTTTGATCTGGAGGTAAATGACCAACCTGAATACTCAATAAAAAACAGTACATGTTAAATCAAATACAGTAAAACTTGTAAAACATCCCAGACAGAGGAACGAGATACTTATTTGATTAGTCACGACGCCGTTCCACATCGGTGTGGATGTTAGTGAGTAATGAGTCGGGGTTTGTGTTAATTGTTAGGTACAGAGGAGTGTGAGTAGTTGTCAGAGTCGACTCTTGTGTGAATACACACCCGCACAGGGCCTGTAGTGCAGAAGCAGGGCGAACTTTTTAACCAAATACCAGAAAATATTAGTTCTTATGATTTGGGTAATTCTATGTTATGAGTTTATGGAGGGTGTCGAGTGCTACCTATAAATGTTATGACCGAATGTTAAGGCTGGTTTGCATTGGAAAAGGCTCTCAACACGCATTGCCTTCATCTAAAAGGCACTAAATGTTTAACCGACACCCCTCCATCTCCGCTCTCCTCGGGGAGATTACGTCACATCTGACCGCTCGATGTGACAATATCAAAACACATGTTTGAAACGACTTTGCAGCCGCCGACAAAGCCGAAACAGATTACGGCTAAACAAAGCTCGGCCTGTGTACGGATATCAAAACATTGCGGATGCTAACTTTTCAAACAAGTCAGGCACAACGAGCCATGAATGAGTGCGGAGGCAAAAACGACAGCTTTGAAGTATGACGTCGACCTCCGAGAGCTTCACCACGAACAGGGCAAACTAACACAGGCGAGTTGTTTGACAGAGAAAGGCAGCCTGGGAGGACACGGAGGAGGAGAAACTGACGGGGATTGGACTTCACAATGATCTTGGAAGGAGATTGAGAACATAACTTCTCTCACCATGTTGCTTACGATGTTTTCCCATAAATTTATATGAATCCCGACCGCAGCAGGACACATATCTCCAACCAGAACGAGAGCTGCACACATTCTAATGGTCTTCTGACTGTAGTCAAGCAAACGGAGCACAATAGAAGTGGAAAGAGCTCTGATATAGACACTATAGATGTTGAAACCCCAACTCTTAGAGTTAAAACACTTTAACTCTAAGAAGGTGAATGAACCAAGATATTCATGAAATTGAAGTTTCACAAAAGCCATAGTAGAGATCAAAGTAAAGCACAGAGGAGATGCACTGGTTTGTCTGTCTGCATGTCTGCTAGAGACGGGAGAAGCACGGACGATGGAAGAAACCATTCCAATTTGGAACAAATCCGTTTAACGTAGCAAAAACGGCACTTTTTACATTAGTGTTGGTGGAGTTCAACACTCTCAGAGTGCCCGTCTGTCAACAAGATTACACAAAAACTAGCTGTTCCTGAGTGGAACTCCCAACGGAGGGTCTCAGCACCACCAGTCGTCCAACACAATCATCTAGTGACCTTCCAAAGGACAGACACACCTCTACTGCATCTACAGCAGCCGACGGACTTGAGCGAGCTACGTATAAGACATTTCATAGTTTCTAACTTTCTCTCCGAGTGATCATTTCACATCCTAATAGCTGAAATCCAAACCGTTGTTTATCAGGTGTTTTTGTTAGACGACATCACGGCTGTAAAATCTGAATTTCAGCCGTGCAGACCAGAAGCTTGGACGGGATTACTGGGTACAATATTAATGGACCTTGATTCAGTCCATCATAGCAATTATTAATTTGTCAGGAAATAATGAATGGACCTTTGTGAAAAAAATCTGGCATATTTCTAATACTTTTGCAAATATATCCAGACATGTGTGATGGTTTCAGTTGCAGATTTGCATATAATTGAAGGGTGGGTTGTTGACCTTGGCGGAGGTCTGCTGCGCTCTCTGTTCACTTCTAGTTCATTTTGTCCTGAAAAGAATTTTAACTGTCTTCTGAGTATAGTAGCTTCCAACATGGAAAAAAAACAAAAACTACTTTCAGAAAACTAAACAATTGTCACGTGCAGTCGGAGCACACAGAGGGAACCAGGCCTTCTCGCTGGTTTCAGCTCCTCTTTGCTCTCTGTAGTCAAACAGACTTGAACTCCTCTGACCCTCTGCAGTATAAGTGGTTGTTCATGGCAACACTGACATCGAGTCCGCACAGACAAATGATCAGGCTCATCAGGACGGATGGTGTACAACTGGAGAAAATTGCTTTTGCGCACAATTAATTGATCTTTTGTTCATTTGATCCAAAGGCAAAACCTTGAAGAATTACAACCTGATAGCTTCAAGTGTGCCGAACAGAAGTCTTAACCTCCTCCTGCACTTTCTCATGTCATTCACCTGCTAATTCACAGAATAATAGTCCATCCCAGGACACCTTTATCTCCCATAAATCAGAGTTTTCCAGTGCTCAGCTTTTGAATCTCTGCTTCATCAAAGCACCCAGATGTGAGTCCATTGAACAACACCTGCATATATCTCAGAACTGGCATCAGCAAGGTGTTACTGATGAACTTATACATCACAATGTCACTCACTTCTGTCATTGAGTTGAGGGACGAGCTGGGATTTGGGGTTTAAAGTGAAGCAAAAGGTGTCCTGCTTGAGCTCTTTCTGACTCTTTTGAGCAAAGGTCTCAGATTTAGAGACTCTCCTGTTGTGCAAACTGCAGAAGCTCTCACAACACAGACACATAACACAGGATTCAGACGTCTTGATTGGTCGGACTGATTGATAATTAGAATTTAAAATCCATATTATATTTTCTATGTCCTCGGTCCATGTTACACCCCTCCGACATGTTCAGTGTCAGCTTTTGCAGACATAACAGACAAACAAACAAACCAACGGCGTGCAGAAACAGAACTCCTAGCAGAGGTAATCAAGACATTAACAGCTGCAGTTATCAGTTTGATGGTCAAACAAGATTTGTATCTTCAGTCGGTAAACACAAACCATGTTACGGTCTTCCCATACGTCCAACTTAACTGTCTCGTTTGCTGATGTTATGAAGCTGAACCTGAACTAGTATCAGCAGTGAGGCGCTCACGGGTTCCATCACAGCGTGGCGAGGCCATGAGAGAAACTCTAGTCTACGTCATGTCATGCAGTGTGTGTCTCACAGCCACCTTCTCCATCACACCGGAGCACTTTGAAACTAACTGACACACTATTAAGCTCGGAGGCATGACTCTTCTTCAGAGGAATGCACTCAAAAAATGTCTGGGACACAGCTTAACCAAGTCAAGTGAAGAAATGCTCTTCTTTTTGTCAATGAGCAGGAAATTTGATGTTTTAGTGCTGAATCTGACTTCCCCTCCGGGAGCAGAAGGTGAGCAATATGTTCACAATTTTGATATGGTTTGAAATATGAAATATAAACAGAACGGTCAGATATTTCTATTGGAACTTTAACAGTCAAATACCCTAAATATAGAAGTGCGAGGTTTGAAATGGCCCATTAAAAAGCTCTGTGCAAGGAAAGGTCGTTTTCTTGACGGCTCATTTGCCATCCATAAAAGTCTATGAATTATATTAGTTCAACATGCCTAAATGTCACTTTTGACTGAGGGCCACTGCCTTATTTTGAATCTGCATGTGCCCTCCTTAAGGCATTAAAGACATCCTCGGTTAATGCTCGATACTTAAATAATCAAAACAAACAATATAGCTAGAAAGTGCAAGCCATAACTATACTTAGCGCGTAGCTCACTTTTAACTGGAACCCAGAAACCACATCTATTTTAGCATCAGGTTTGGGGTCTCCGGGCAGCAGAGGAAGCGGGCAGAGAGCAGCGATGGAGCATGGCTGAGTAATTATTCTGGAAGCCCGAAGAAAGCCAGAATTCTACAGGAATAATCCTCATTTCATTCAAATCCAGTGTCAATCCTGAGCACGAGTGATGTTTGATAATGATAACAGGGACTCACTGAGAATCACCCGGAGATGAGGTCATGCTCAGATAATCTTTCACTCGCTGACAGGTTAACGGTGCTCGCATGCGTAAAACTGTCCATATTGTGAAAACAGAGAGAATCCCAGCCTCCAATTGTCTTGAACATCTCCGCCACTCTGTGGCCAAAATGAATCCATGTAGCATATTGTTACATATATTTCTTATCTTGCCTGAATATTTGCGGAAAAGTCAAACGATCGGTTGCGGGGACTCACCGAACATTCAGCACATTAAGCTTTTCTCCTAATGAGTTTATTCCCACGTGGGTCGGTTTCCCGGTGATGTGTTGACTGATGAGTCTTCTCAATGGGGCTCTACGCTCGTTTAACATTAGCAAGTATATCCTCAAAAACATCCGAACTTTAACTGCTCTCTGCGCGTTCTGGCGACCACGTATAGAAAATCCAATCTGTGTAACTGGAGTCTTCATCACAGAACCGGCGTTAGATGATCTGATTAAATAAATACACCCCGTAGCAGAAAAGGCTGCATGAGAAAAGCAAACCAGTGCGTCTTTGTGCTGCTGAGGATGAGCGCGCGCGCACTGTTTGAAGTTAATTAAGGAGCCAGTTAATTGGCTGAAACTTACAGGTAGCTGCCGCTCGTCAGGATGAGGAAGATCTGCGGGTAGTAGACTGACAGCAGTACACTGCGCGACGAGAAGATGATCATGATGACATTGAGCAAATGGCCACGTTCGGATCGAGTGAGACGAAAAACGGTACCGAATGAAAAAAAAAAGCTCCTTTTTAAATTCCCAGCTTTAAGTCCCTTTAAAAAATCAAAAAAAAAAAAGAGGTGGTTGTGCGTCCGCTTGTCTTGTCGGTGCGGTGGCTCTACGCAGCTCCGAGCTCCCAGGGCCGTGTGTGCGCTGAGATTGGCTCTGTCATGTCTCAGCGGCGGAGGCTGTAACACAGTGCTGTGGGTTCCCGAGCCGGAATGATGATGGTTTTAGGGATTTTGCATGGCAGAAAAGTGCCTCTCTCCACTCTCATGAGAGTCGTGCCTGCCATTGGGCAGGGAGAGACACTGCAATCCGCCCACTTTGCCACAGCGGGACAATAGAGTGACACTGATCCGATCCCCCGTTGGACGTGCAGGGAGGTTTCATTCATCATCAGCACTCCTTCCCCCCACCCCACCTCCACCACCGGCTCCGCTGCCATCACCCCACCCCACCATCCAGCCAAAAATAAACAAACAGACCGGCTGCTTGAGCCTCACACCGTCATCGCTGCTTCCTTGTGCAACCAAAAAAAAAGCGCATTTTTTTGGTCGGATGAGTCATTGTGAATCAACAAGTTGGTGTCACATTAGTGTATAGAAGTCTGTCATGTGACGTGAATGATTCTCATAAGATTCTGTGTCTTGACACTTGTTCAGTTTCCAGATTATTCCTGGTTTTACTTCAGTTGTCTATAATATTTCTGTACGACCGCTCCGATATATTCGATTTTAAAAAAACACTGCAGCTAAACTAAAACAGTTTATGCCACATTTATTTTCAAGACTGCTGTCTTGTCCTGTCCAGATTAGATCTGAGTGCAGAAATAAAACACTTGCGGAGATTTGGTGCTGCAGATTAGTGAGTGGAGGGCTTTTATCGCGCCGGCGTGTCACTCAGCACCTGCAGGCTGCAGTCATTGTAAATGAAGAGGGTACAATGAAAGATTTAGGATGGAAGGAATGAGCTAACTGGTGGGGCTCAGTAAACACGGAGATAGGTGATTTTCCCCCCATATCGGAGCTGCTGTCATGTGATATGAGCATCTGTGGAGCTTGAAGTCAGTTTCACGCTTCACTCCACATGACGTTCTCTCATGGAGGGCTGACAGGTTTCTGTTTGGTTCACTGTGGCTGCAGGAATCTCCCAAAAAATACAAGAGCCTTAAAGATGTATGATTAAACTAAAGCCAGCACCACCTGTGGCAGTAGTATAGTTCATTTAATGTCATGCGCAATTGGTTAGTTATTCAAGAAAAGCAAAATAAAAGCACCATAAACAAATGGTGAACAATATTTTATAGTGTAAACCATAATCTATGTTTGATTTGTTTTTCAACTGCAATGCTGCATACGTACATGTAAGTAGGCCGCACTTATAAATCAAGATTTTGCACCAGCAAAATTAGAGATATTCGACTTTATCGCATTGAACATTAATATTGAGTCCAGTTGAAAGGTTCCATGCAGACTGAGCGTGGACTGAGATACAAACAGCAACAACATGTGTATTCCTAATATGCCTAATGTGCTCAGAGCTCCGTGGTAGGAGCGGCAGTAAAGGAAGGGATCGGAGTTAACAGGTAAAAACTCACTCTGGGCAAAGGAATGTGGAAATACAACTCAGTCTGCAGCTATTAATAAAGGTATGCAGGGGTGAGCTGAATCTGAAGCAGACAGCGGCTCAAATGATCTTGTGTGACAAAGGAGCAGGACTCTCATGGGGTTGAACTAAATAGCCCTCTGACAATGTGGATCACGTTGGCATTTGACCGCTTTACGCACGACACAGACGTTGAAACAGGGTCGTTATTTTCCCCACATTCACCTGCAAAAACCTTTGTAAACATTAGGTCAAAGGGCAATGCTTTACATTGTTTATGCATCATACAAAAAAAACGTATCAAATCAGCCAACACAGGTGAAACCAACTCACCCAAGTCTGAGGTATATGATGCCAAAACACAGGAACACGTAGAGACTCCGTTTTCGGAGGGGTTTGTGCATGATCGTTTTGTCCAGAGGCCATGTAATGTAACATTAAGTGGTCACATTGGCAGGTTTCCTAACCCTTCCAAATGCACACACACTGCCTAGTTTCCGCGACACCAAGCTGAAGCGCGCTTGAAATCTTCCATCGGGGGAAATCCATGGTCCAGCAAGGACAGGTAAGATGCTGGTGACGACCTGGAAAAGTGGCTAGGAACTCCAAAATGAAACTTGAGAGAGGGTCGGACTTGAGAGGTGAATGGGTTCTTGGAGGAAGTGCCTCCTATTCGTCCTTTCTTTCACGGTGGAGCTAATTAACTATTCCCATTTGCTGCGCCTCGCAGGTAGAGAGAACACTCGCGCTCACTGCCCACCTTGTTCCGTTAAAAAACACTCTGAGATGACTCAGTTTCTTTCCCTCTGAATATATCTTCAATCCAGTCCATAGCTTTCGACAAGCAGGTACTCTAACACAGGTAACAAAAGGGCTCCACGCCTCCTCCAGCAGGGATGTGCAGGGAATGGGACGGGCTTCCACACGGAGCTCAACACGTGGAGTTGTTTTACAGAAAACTACAAGGCATGAAGAAATGAAATTGCCTTTTATAGGCCTGAAGTTGAGACTAGGCTGGTGCTTGGTGCTTGGAACACGGGGCTTGCCCCACATGTGTGGGTTCCCAGGATGGGCTGCACCACAACACTCAGCCCCATAAAGCAGAACAGAAAGGCTTTTTTTTCCAGCTGTGTGAATACAAAACGACCATTGCACAACTAATAATGACTAATAATAATGATCTGGCATGGAGATGAATTGTCATTGTGATTAACAATGATGTGCATAAACAAAATGAATATTCCCATTACCAGGCCTTGAGTCAGGGGGGATGTGAAGTCTGAGCAGATGTTGCAGTCACCTCCTCTGGGAGATGGGAGTTCACTCAAGAGACTCCCTCTGCTGGCAGCTCCACACTGCTGAACACATCTGCTCTTATTGTTAAAACCTTTTGCACTGTGCAGGATACAAGTCACACTGTATGTGCACGAGTTAATGTGTCTTTTACAAGAAGATACAAATGAATTGAAGGATTATATTAATGACGATGCTTTGAATTGTTAACATCCAATCCACAGAGGTATTAAGGTATACAAATAGTGTGATAAATACTATGTGTGTTTGACTGATGATATAATTATAATCATCCTATTAAAATAATTATCACCTACTGCTTCCTTCTTATTCATATTCCAGAATATATAAATATGAATTTTTTTTTTCTTCATGTCACAAGTGGAACTGCTGAAGACAGGATGTCTCCCACGTCTCTACAAGGTCCACGCTCAGTGTTTGTGCACTGGGGGCTTCAAGTTTCCACATTATACTTGGCTATGCTGAATATAAACAAATCTTTGATGTCACAAATCATGCTCATATGTCCCGCCGCTTAATATCAGATTTCAATTGGCACATACAAATTAACACTTTGATCAACAAATGTCTTCTGCACATGTTTCATTCTACCCAGTGAAGCTCAGAGTTTCAACTGAAGAAGGAAACATACTTTGACTGGACGGGACTTTGTACCCACTTTTGTATTTTGTTTTTATCTCCCGGACGGAGGTTGTGTGTTACCTTTCTTTGTCTGTGCGTGTGTGTGTTTGTTAGCAGGGTTACACAAAAACTACAGGGCCTATTTTAACCAAGCTTGTTGGAGGGGTGAAACGCGGGTCGACCCTTTAAATCCCGGGGCAGATACATTCAACATGGCAAATAACGGCATTTTTTTTTTGTCGATTTTGTTCTGTAAGACAATTTACGTGTGAATTAAAATAGCATTTTGGTCTAAATTCAATATTGGTTGTATTTATATTCCTCTTGCTTTTAAAGGCACACATGTAAAGCTATTTAATTTGTGTCCATCCAACATGACTCATCTACTTTTCTCATCCGACTGGCTATTAAGAAAATGCAAGAAACCCCCTTATCTCCTCTAAATTTTACGATACTACTACAGTTTTCCGAAGGAACACATAAACCACGAGTGCAGTATATTTCCCAGAAACTTGCATGAAAAAAAAAAGTGTTGTAATAACGATGGCATAAACTGAAATTACAGACATGTGCTATCTGTGCCAGGCTGTTGTTGACCATGAGAAACAGACTAAACCACCAAATCTTTGTTTCAAGACATCTCTGCGTTGTGGTTTCAAGGCTTTTTCCTTCAAAACATGCCCATCAAAATTCCAGATGGATTTTTTAGCAAATAATGAAAGTCCACATGTAGGACCAGGGTAACATAAAAAGGGGCATGTATTTGATGTCTACCCTGTAAAAGATGGCCTTGTTTGTCTCCAAATGTACACAGCTCATCGGCTTGGGTGGGGATGGTTCTATTTAGGTTTAATTAAAATGTTCAAAGCACCAACGCTTTTTATTGCCGAAGGATCCAGACCAGGGATAGTGTGCGTCAACAGTGCTTCTCACCATTGTCATTACAGACGTTTCGCATCACTGCCTGCTTGTTTGTCGCCACACGCTCACGCACACGCACATTTATTTCTGTGTCCACGTATACAGCGCGGATTCACACGGACCCACAAATCAAAACCGTAGACGCGGACACACAACGAGATTCTCACACACACGCTGCAGCACTTGGGTGGTATTCGGAGGATTTTTTGTGACACTGTTTGTTTAACTTCAAAAAAGCTGAGGCAAGGGATGAGAGCATTCGGGTCAGCCAGGACATATCAATCTAAGTAAGTCATGTGCCACATCACTGCTTTGTGCTTTGTACTGCGACGCAGGCCGCTGTAGTTGAAATATTTACCCCTCTCGTTTCCTGAAAGACGGTCGCTGTCATCCTCGATCTGTACTTACCGTCCTCTCAGTCGCCTCTATTGCTTTAATAACTGTCAGCCAAACCTTCTCAAGATTGCACCAGTGTGTATCTGTTCCTTCTCATCTACATTCATTCTCCCCAAAATGTGGAGCGGAAAATGTCGGGGGGGGGGAAAGAGAGGCGGGGGGAGAGAAGGGATCATATTCTGGCAACCGGGGATGATATGTCGCAGTGTCATTTTGAATATCATTAAGTACTATTGACCGACAACTAAATAAGAAAACCCAGCAGTTGCCCATGTGTTTGCATGGGAGCTGGTTCAGCTGGAAACAGTGAATGGCTGAAATACAGAGCGTGCCAAACCACGGAGTGGCGTCTGGGGCTGGGTCCACCACATCCACACTGGGCCCCAGGCAAGGAGAGGGGGGGGGGGGGGGGGGGGGGGGGCAGCCATG